>JAZKJV010005901.1:0-40317 GCA_037367405.1 Ottelia alismoides | reverse complement strand
TTGTGCCGCCGCTCATCCTCATACTGTACTGGCTTGGGTGCGGGAGCGGCGGGAAGGGGGGCCACGTTCAGGCTCCTTACTGCCAGACCAGTAGTTTGTTCTGGTGAAGAGCTCTTGTTATGAGCTGTTGAGTGATGCTTCGCTGTCGATAGCACCGACGTGCTATCGTTGCTTGGCGCCGGCTTGTCCTTCTCCCTCCCTCACCTGTGCAGCGCAAGAGGGCCGCTGGGTGTGGTCGGACACCGGCAGTGACATCTCCTACACCGACTGGGCCGACGGCCAGCCCGACTCCAGGTGCGGGATGCTAAGGGGCGCCCAGCTACAAGCTTCGCGGCCAACCGCGCGTGTGTTGTTGCTGGCGGGTCAGGCCGCGGTACCTCATCGTCTGCAGTAGGGGTCCGCGGCTGATGCTTGATGGCGTACAGCAACCGCCAACATAACACACGCGCTGGAATGCTTCGACCCCAACGGGGACGAAGACTTCCGTCAGCGCCCGGTCGCCAGCGCTACCTACTCCAATGACACCTCGGTTCGCCTTACCTCGGTCCGCATGGCAATAGCAGCATGCTCCCATGCACTTACACCCACGGCGAGGGGAGGCGCGCCAACCGGCCAACCGATCCCGCCCTAGTTCCAGCCCTGGCGCCATACGTGCGCCCCTCCCTGCACCGCATTGCTCGAAGGGCACGCTCTTTGGGCACCCCAATTCAACTCCAACGGGGACGAACACTAGACCTCCTGTACACCAGCCACCTCGACTACAGTATGTTGTGGCAAGGATTTGGTTCTTTTCGCCATGTGTGTTCTGACGCGGGACAATCCATCCATCCATCCATCCATCCATCCATCCATCCATCCATCCATCCATCCATCCATCCATCCATCCATCCATCCATCCATCCATCCATCCATCCATCCATCCATCCATCCATCCATCCATCCATCCATCCATCCATCCATCCATCCATCCATCCATCCATCCATCCATCCATCCATCCATCCATCCATCCATCCATCCATCCATCCATCCATCCATCCGCGGTGAACCGCGCATGTTGAGCTGCCGGGTCACACGCGCATGTCCGTGCGGTTCCCGGTTCTTATCGTCTGCAGCAAGGGGGCTGCGAAGCAACCACCAACAGACGGTAGGAAGGTCTCTGACCCCTGCGGGCATCGAATCCTGGACCTCCTGCATACCAGCCACCTCCATGAACGAAGTTCCTCATCGTGGCAAGGCATCGTCGAGTTTTCATTCCACTTGCGGGAGATGCCCCGCTGTAAATGTGATTGTATGCAATTGAAACTAAACAACTACCAGCAATGACCTGCGGAAAACCCTGCATCACTTGGACTTGTTCCGCAGGTTTGGCGGCGAGGACTGCCTGGCCGCAAGCGTGCGCCTGGCCGGCAGCAGCGGGGCCGGCCTGCGCTCCGTGGTCAGCACCTCCGCCCAGTGGTCCGACGTTGGCTGCTCGATGACCCTGCCCTTGGTCTGCAAGCGTAAGTGCTGGCCGCCGCCAACGGCGCATCCGCCCTGCTGACTTCCCCATTGTATACATGAATGGCGCCCAACCAGAAGCTCCAGCATGCGCATATAGTGGTGCAACAGGCGCAGATCCTGGAGGGGGCGGGCAGGGGATACGCCTCCAGCCGTGCTATGGAAAACCCTTTATGCACGCACCCGGTGGCTGGGTAGTTCGTAAGCTGCTCCGTGCGTCTAGTCCATCGTGCCCAGCCCCCTTAACACACGCGGGTTTGACCCAGCGTTTTTTTATTACTATTGTTTTTATTGTTGTTGTTGTTGTTGTTGTTGTTTTTATTGTTATTGTTATTGTTTTTTATTGTTAGTTTTATTATTAGTAGTAGAAGTATTGTTGTTGTTAGTGTTATGCACGCACGCTTTATTCAACCACTCCATGCAGTAACAGTGGAAACATCAAGCATGCCGTAGAGGGTTTGTGTTGCACGTAATTAGGTGGGGTTGGCCCAGCCTCTCCCTCCCAGTGTGCACTCGATAGCGCAACATTATGGTCCTATCCTACTCCACCCCTGTGGCGGGGACTGTAGGTAGGGCACTACATGGCACGACGCGAAGAGCTGTCGAACGAATCGACAACCGGACTTACGCAGCCTGCCTCTCTTCCTTTACTGTCATCCCGACGCAGGGCCCCGTAATGTCCAGGCTGACGGCATCCTCCGCGCATCCTGGCTGACGTCCACCTTCATGGTGTTCCCGGAGGTGCGGTGCTTGGGAACCGTATGGATGAAGAGATACAGGAGTTGTACAAAGGACCGGTGCACAGCGTGTTATCGATGAAATCCACTCGCTGAGATCGCGTGGCACTGTATTACTGTACTTGCTGATGAACAGCAGCCCCCCGCTTTACCCTGTGTTGCCTTGCCAACTGTGCAGGACGAGGTGCAGCTGACGCACGACGACGCGCAGAAGCTTTGCCGCAGCCGCGGAGTAAGTTGGGAAGGAATACAGCCGGCTGGCTGGCAGTTGCTGTCCGTGCAATGCTGTGCTCCTCTCGCTCATCTGGCGGGTGGGTGGGGGTCTGGCCTGGCCAGGTGCATGCAAGCGCGCCCACTGAGGGCCATGCTGTGGCACGTATGACTATCTGCCTTGCGCGTGACATACGGGTAGAAGCAGTCACTTGACACTGCCTGTGCGTGCGTGCTGTGCATCCAGGGCAACCTGCCGTCCCTGACCGACCCGTGGGTCCGTGACGGCGTCCTTGGCCCCTACGGGCTGCGCTGCCCACCCACTTCTGGCTGGGCCTGCGCAGCTATGGTGACGGGCAGGTCAGGCGTCATCGTCCAACACGCATACTGCACGCTGCGCTGAGTGGTGATGGCGCAGTATAGGCAATGTGGCATCTTGGGCATCTGAGTTCTGCAGCCCTGCCTCCGTGCGCCACCGTGTGTGTGTATCCATCCGGCAACGACCGCGCTCCGTCAAGGCCGTGGTGCGCGATCGCGCTGCACCGGCACGCACATACCCACATCATCATGTCTTGCACTCGATTGGACCGCGCTGGCGCAGATGTATTGGTCCGACGGCAGCAACTCGCGGACGACGTGCTCGCCCGCTGGACCAGCGACGACTTTGGTGACGCGGCGTGCGGCATCATCGTCGGCCCGCAGGGCGCGTCCGTCGACATTGTGGTGAGCGTGTGCGCGCATGTCCTTCATGGCCAATGCGACACTCATGGCCCGCGGCGCATCCACCCCAGCTGCAGGGGTGGCCGGTCTCCTGCTGCAGCTGACAACCTGGTAGCCCGTGCTAACGCCTGGCATGCCGCCTGCCTGCCCGTATCGGACTGGTGTCTTCCTCTGCTTGCCTGCCAAGCGGCGCACCTCACGTGGTGCCTATCCTTGGCTGCTGGCTGCGACAGGAGGGCGTTGTGTACGGCGTCTGGGATGTGAACGGCACCGAGGCCACCAGGACAAACCACCGCCGCCGCCGCCGCCCTTCCCGCCGAGCCCCTTCCCGCCGCCGCCGTCTATTTCCCCGCCGCCGCCGGCCGGAAATGCAACCAACTCCACCACGCCGCTCTCCCCTCCTCCGCCGCCTCCGCCGCCGTCACCCCTATTCCGCTGGGCGTCGAGCTACAGATGCAGCGTGGCATGTACTCCGTGTCCTGTCGCGAGAAGATGCCGGTTGCTTGCGAGATCGGCCGACCGGCTGTCAACACCAAGTAAGCAAGCACCGTAATCCCTGCAGTGCTTGTTCGCGCATGTACTTATCCTGGGATTGTCCTTTTTGCAGACCTCCCTTCAAGATTTCCTTTCGCCGCTGAGTAATCCAAGCGCAGCAAAGCTCGCAAGTGTTCTCATTAGGCGGTCGGCTGTTCTGACAACTTGAATGACCGCTGCATGTCTCCTACTGGTGGCCCACAGCCGACATTCCACTGCCTCAAGCGCCCCAGTGGTCAGCCGTTCATCTTGCCGGGAGAGCTGGACCGCAACGGTGGCATCCAGGTGCGTGTGCTTTGGGTAGTGATGGTACTGGTATTGAGAGAGGTCAGAAGTGGCCCCGCATGGCCGCTTCAGTAGCTGGGCGTATGTCACACCTGCGCGAATGGTGGCGGTCAGTGCGTGATCCTGCGTGCGCTCCTCCGCTTGATGCGATGACTGGTACGGGCGGGCGCTGCTGATGGTTTGAGGTGTGCGGGGGGCGCAGCACGCCTTGAGGTAAGGGGGCAGGGGTGGCCGCAAGCGTGTGCACAGGAGGGGCGCTGAAAGTAAGCTTGCTTGCCGCCGGCGCTTTTGCAGGCCGTTAGGTCGGAGGCGAGGTGCGCTCTCGAGTGCATGCTTTTGCCGGAGTGTACCTACTACACCTACATCGCAAAGGTGCGCCTGAACCTCCGCTGTGCACAGGAAAGGTGGGAAGAGGATGCTCGCTTGTATCCGCTGTGGGCCTCTGCTCCTACCACTGCTGCTGCAGCAAATGCGTGGTTTTGAACCTTCCTCCGCGTTCATGACGCTGCCCCTGTACGTACTGCCGCACTACTACTGCCGAATGAATATTCGCTTGTGATTTGCTCTTTCCCCCCCCCCCCCCCCCCCCAGGCCTTCCCTACTGACCAGGACGGCAACACGGATGCCTGCTACCTGATGGCGCGGCCCTGGACCGACCGTAACGCCAACACCACAGTCATCGCGAAGAACATGTCCGCCACCACAACCAGGTACGTAGGAATCTTGGCAGTGATGTTGTACAGCGCTCCACGCTGGCCACCCACCCCGTACGCTCGCTCATGTTGCGCTGCTGGTACTGTGTGCGTTGCTGCATATTGGCCTTGATGTTCTGCACTTAAGGGCGCTGTAAACACCTCGAGCACGGCGAGTGCCTTGAACCCGGTAGCACTGCGTCGCCCGAGAAGATCATCCGCCCGATCCCCAAGCTGACAAGCGCCCCCCCCTGCGCGCCCTGCCTTCCCACCACTCAGCGACCGCACCTGCTTCAAGAGTGACGCCATGTTCACGGGCGGCACTATGCCGCTGCCGGCCGAAGTGGTCACAGCGCCGCGTGCCAGCAGCCCGGCCTTCGGCATCGGCCTGCCCCGTGGCCGTGGTGTTGCCACCGCGCCGCCTGTAGTGCCTAAGCCCTTTAGCCTGGGCTGCACGCAGCACACACCCGCGCCCGAGCTCAAGGTGTGGCGCCTTTCGCATGAAGAATTTCAGCCTGAGGCCGGTGACTGTATTAGAAGTTCCTACGTTGCAAGGGCATCATGCGCCTCTGGCCTGCTGACCGTCCATATCTAGAGCTGCACGTGCACGTGGCGGCCCAAGGCCAGGCCCGTCCTGCTTGACCAACATACTCGTACCTGCTCCGGAATGCCACAATGCAGGCTGTGAGCCTCGTGTACGACCCCGTGGCCCGTGCCATCTTGGACGTCGGCGCCACGTGCGGCGGCTCCTCGCCAGGCAGCGAGCAGCGCGTGTTCCAGACCGACATTGACTGGGACCCTGAGGACCCCGACACCGCAGGCGGCTGCTGACCGGGGAGTGCAGCGACGCCGTGGCCGGCATCGACGGAACGTACGACGAGGCGGGCATCTGCTCGGTACGTTTTGCACTGCCTTCAACTGGCGCAACCTTTCCATTCATTCATGTTCGTAAGGGCGTGTTTTCTGCTGCCTAGCGGGCTGGATCCACCCCAACCTCCCACAAGCACCCGCCAGTGTAGCTCCTGTTAGCTGCGTGCCATGGCCAGGGAGCACGCCGCGATCATGCACGGCATTGCAAGCTAGGCACAACTTAAGCTGAGAACAAGCCGTCAGCGGTGGTGTGATGCACGCGCCCTTGCTACACCGGGCAACGCCCATTGGGACCACGTTGTTGCTTGGCGCGTGCTGACACGCCGGCCCAACAGCCAAGCAACATCGGCTTAGCCTTGCACCCGCCCCGCTGACGTTGCTGCTCACTGCGTTATCGTTGTGAGGTGGATGCATGCCATGGCACCGTTGATTGATTGTGCTGCTTGTGCGTCGGCCGCCTGACGAAATCTCCGTGCTTGCAGTTGTCCATCCTGTGCGCGGATCGCAGCATCAGGGCCCTGATTCCCAGCCCGCGGTCCTGCTCGCCCGGCGGCAAGTTCACCTACACCTGCCCCGGCTCGCTGGTGGCCTACGCGCTGAGTGGCCTCATCTTGCCGCCGCCGCCGGCTGGAGCGCCAGCAGGTGTAGGGCCATCCCCCAAACACGCACCGAGCGCACACGCGATCCCCGTGCGTGCGCCCAGCCGCGCCGCGCCCTTTCGTTCGCACTTGGGCCCGTGCTGATGTGGCGGCGACCTGCGTGTTGCTTCATGCGTGCCGCACCTCACTCGTGCCTGCTGCCAGCTGAGCGCATGCCCGCTGGCTGGTGCCGTGCCCTGCGGGAGTGCCCGCCTGCAGGCCCGCCGCTGAACGCGCTCTCCGCCGTCAAGCTGCAGTGCATTGTGCCAACGACGACCATCACATCCACCACACCGCCGTCGTCGCCGCAGCCGCCGCCTCCCGTTGCGCGCCACAGGCGCCGCCTGCTGCAGGTGGGTTCAGCGCCTGACGCTACAACAGTGCAGGATTGGCTGGCAATGCCTACACGTGGTGCGTTACGCCAGGCAGGGCCAAAGCCCGCTTGCGTTGAGAAGATTGGGGAGTAGTTACGGCGCAGCTTTTCAATTGCCAGGGGCCCCGCCGGACACCCGCGGCGGCCCTGACGTAGCCCATTCAACCAGCCCTGGGCAAAGGCATAAGATTGAGTTGTGATCCTGTTTGGGCTGCAGGCCCCCGACACACCTTGATGGATTAGCTATCGAGCTCATGATTGGATTAGCTATCGAGCTCATGATTGCCGCTGTCGATTACATGATGGTGGTAGTGCTGTAGTGGTGGCGGTGGTGTGTGTGTGTGTGTGTGTGTGTGTGTGTGTGTTTATAAGAAAAGAGACCGTGTGTGTGTGCGCGCGCGTGCGTGCTTGCGTGTGTGTGTGTGCGCGCGTGTGTGGGCGCGTGCGCGTGCGCGCGCCTGTGCAGGAGGGGTGAGGGCGGGGCTGAGGGCTCCAGAACTTCATGCACGGTGCAGCAAAAAGTGTACGGTCAGGAAACGGCTTCTGAACACCCCAGAAACGCGGTCGCGGCAGCGATCAAATCGTGACCCTCCCTCCGACGACGGCATCCGTAGAACCTGAGAAATGGGAATCGCCACCCGCCACACCATCAGCTAGAGCCCGCTGCGCACGCTTGTCTACGCTCAAGTGGCACGCGCCTGCCGGAGCAGGCAGACGTGTTGCGCGACCACACTCACACATTACGCAGCCGTCGCGCATGATGCACAACAGAGATGGTGTGCAGTCAGGCGGTGGCGTTGCACAATCAGGGTTGGTGGGGGGAAAGGGGTTTGGGGGTGGGTGGGTGGGTGGCGACGGAGCTTCACACCTCCTGTTGTGGTATGTCGCTGTTCGTGAGTGCCTCCGAGCAGCATGACCGCCCTTGGGACGCAGAGGCCGTGTCGCTGTGCAAGGACCGAGTATCTTGTACGACTGAGGTGTTCCAGTGTGCGCGCAAACCAATGTGCTCTTATCGGTTGTTCCTTCACTTGTGCGCAGAGCCCGGACGCTCCACCCCCAGATGGCCAATCACCTCCCCCGCCGATGCGCTGCTGCCTGGGGCACAGCCGCCCTCTTCGGACACGCCGCCGCCCCCTGCTGTCGATGATTCACCCCCTCCGTCTCCCCCTGCTGTCGATGATTCGCCCCCTCCGTCCCCCCCTCCTTTGCTTCGCCACCGCTTCCGCCCCCGCCCTCGCCCCCGCCCTCACCTTCGCCTCCGCTTGCCCCCCCGCCCTCGCCCCCTCCTTCCGCCGTCGCCACCGCTTCCGCCCCCTCCCTCGCCCCCGCCCTCGCCTTCGCCTTCGCCTCGCCTCCGCCTCCGCTTCCGCCCCCTCCCTCGCCCTCACCCCCGCCCTCGCCCCCTCCCTTGCCCCTCCCCCCCCCGCCACCTTCCCCCCCTGGTCCACCCGTTCCGCCTAGCCCTAAGCCTCCCCCCCCAACACCTTCGCCCAGGCCCCCGCCGCCAGGCCCCCGGCCTCCACCATTTCCGCGCCCCGCCCCCGTCGCCTCCTCGCCCAGGCCCCTTCCTCCTCGCCCCAGGCCACCTCCCCCCTACCGCCCAGTCCCCCTCCCCCCGTCCCCCCCGTCCCCCGTCCCCTAAGCCGCCGCGCCCTCCCCCCCCCAGGCCGCCGGCTCCTCCGCCCATCATAGCTCCTCCGCCTCCCGCCAGCGCAACGTCGGGTGAGCAAGCACGTGATGGAGTGGGCTTTGGCACGGCCAGGCCAGGGTCAGGCAGGGGCGACCTGGTCAGGTGGGCAGCAGGGCGTTACGGAGCCCTGCTAGCTCGGCTCGGCTCAGCGGCTGCTGAGAACCCTGAGCTGCGCCTTGACGCACACCGCACCTCCTATCGTCTCCTCTATCTAGCTTTCGGGCAGATGATGCGTCTCTCTGTTCAGCAGCACATCTGTTTGCTGGTACTTGCTGGCCGAATAGCATTGAGCGCGTGTTCATGGAGATAGGGGTGCTGTCCCGGTCTTTCCGCCTCCTCCCGCTCCCACGCCCCACCCCCCGCGCGCAGGCAATCCGGTCTGCCCATCGTGCAGTCCCATCATCGGTGACTACACGGCTGCCTCGCCTTTCGCCGCCGACGCGCGGTACGGCAGCCTGGCTTGCCCGCCTGGCACCATGCTGGCCTCCCTGGAGCTCACATCTGTGGCGCCGCCGTTCACACCCTCAGCAGCAGGTACCTGCGGCGGGCGCGCGCGGTAGGCGCTCTGCGTACGGATCCGCCCCAGGTGGCCCCCAAAGCATGCATATGCATCATCAGGTGCCGCTCCTTAACAATGGAAGTGCACCTGACAAACAAGCCTTGCATTCAGCCGCTTCCTTCCATGCTGCATGAGGATTGTACACGAGGATTATACACATTCACCCCAAGCATAGATGAATGAACACCGCGCTGCGGTCAAGCGCGAATGTTTTAGCTGCCGGGTCGCACGCGCATGTCCGTGAGAGTACCAGCTCTTATCGTCTGCAGCAGGGGGGCTGCGTGGCAACCACCAACACAAGGCACGGAAGGTCTCTGACCGCTGTGGGAATCGAACCCGAGACCACCTGCATACCAGCCACCTCCATGAATGTCAGTCGAGGCAAGGCATCGTCCAGTACTTCGTTTCCGCTGGCGAGAGATTACCCGAAGCACCCTAAGAAGCCGCTGCGGTCGTTTTGTGAAGCCTGGCCCATCCGCCCCCTCCCTGCACACTGGGCGCAGGCTTCCCTGCGCTCGGCTTCGGCGGTCGCTGCGTGCCCGTGGCCGCCGCTTCCGCGACCGATCAGTGGGAGGTCGAGGTCGGCCAGCCGGCGCGGCCAAGGAACGGCATTGCGATCAACAAGGTGTGACTCGAGTATGTGTCGCTTCAAATAACAATCCTTCCTTTCACATGATTCATGCTGTGCAGGGGCTGGGACCGGCGGCGGCTTTTGCCTTGTCGTCTCCCGTTGGAGTAGTGTTGGCTGGAAGCGGAGACCCCACCACGCCGTTGCTCCGCCCCGCCATCCACCCTGGTCGTGCTTGCAGACCATCCTAGCATCGTGCAGCCCAGCCGCCGGAGTCGGCCCCGGCATTGCCAGCCTATCAGGTGTCTACAGCCCTTGGAACCCCGACCGCCCCGGCCTTGTGGCGCGCTTCGCGGCGAGGTGCTTGCCACCGGCGCCTGGCGCCAACGCCAACGCCAGCCAACCGGCCACGCCAACGCTGGATGTTGTCAACAGCACCAGTGGCGAGTACCTCATGCCTTGGAGCTACGAGTGTCCGCTGGTGGGTGGGTGGGCGGGTGCGCGGGCGCGGGCGGCTGGCTGCCCCCCCCCCCCGACAAACGCCCCCCCCCCCCCGACAAACGCCCCCCCCCCCGACAAGCGCCCCCCCCCCCCCGACAAGCGCGCCTGATGCCGCATGTACCGCAATCAACCTCCAAGACGGTGGTCAGCTAGTCAATAGTGCCGAGTGGTGATCAATGGGCGTGCTTGCATTGTCCGTGCTGTACTGCCTATTCTGCCGCAGGGCTATGCGGTCCAGGCGTTGTCATGGGAGCCTGCAGTACCACATTATGGCCATGGCGGTAAGCGTTGCCGTCGAGCTAGGCTAGGGCGCGCAAACGATGGTGCGCACGGCACGCGGCCTTGTTGTTATTGTTATGCCTGGCTCGGCCGGTGGCTCGGGAGCGTTGGTTACCCTTGTTTCCGGGGCACACCCATGCCAAAAGCATGCGGAAAAACTGCCGAAGGGTTGCGCACATAGTAAAAGGTCGAGTTAGCAGGCGACCGTCCGGGATCTGGTAGAGGACTGTAAGCGCAGCTCACGAAAACAGACAGCGGTCAAAATGGTGCAGTTTCAGATTCGTTCTACCCTTTGTAGCATGCCCTTTCCCGTTTGTTCCCATTTCGGGTCTGACCCGCTGAATTTAGCCCGGGGATGACCATTTTCAGACGTCAGACCGGCAGTCGAAGGAGGGCGTGCCGGGCGGCAAGGGCTCTCCAGGGGATGCAAGCCACCCATCGGAATCGAACCCGCGCCGCTTGCGCATCATCAAAATCATGCGAGTGGTAGCTGAGGGCATGGCGCGCAAATGTCTGATGCTTGTAGGCTATGGTAATGTTTAGTTTACCCGACCTTTTTCGACCATTTTCGCTCCATTTGGGGACTTTCTTCCAATACTCATATTGGACAACACCATTGGCACATCCTGATTGATTGACGCGCTGTGAGTGGCTTGACGAGTACAGATTTCAAGGTACTTGGCGGAATGACCGTAGCCAGCAATTCCAAAAGTGTTTGCAACCATGACGAGACAGTGTTGTTTCAGCCACAAATGACAATTGCAATCAGGCTCAACATGATGTCGATCGATGTAAGCGGCTGTGCACGCTGCGCCTTCCTCCTGTACTCCTGTACTGTGAACGTCCTCCTGTATTGTTAACGTGCTAACACGGTCAGGCCGGCAACTGCGTGTCAACGCTCGCTGCGCCGCTGGCCTTGTATGCCCCCCCCCCCCCCCCTAAAGCCCCTCTTGAAACCTCCTGTGCTCCTGTCGCGAACCCCTTCCCCCCCGGGAGTAACTCCTCGCCCCCGATGTCGCAACCCATTGATTGTGCTCACAGCCCGTGGTCAGCAGCCTGATGGTCAAGTGCGTCCGCATCGCGCAGCTGCCCACACCGCCGTCCTCAGGTCGGTGCGCAGGCGCCACGCCACGCAGAGACGTGCTGCGCAACACTCTATTGGGGCCGAAGGGATCGATGGGTCACTGCATCATCGTCGTACAAAATGCAGCGGTCAAACGCGTGTGTGCGTTGTGTGCCGGGCCGCTCATGAACTTGCTGGTTCTTGTTGTCGGCAGCTAGGGTTGGCTGGGCGGCTGGTTTGCGTCCACTGGCAGCCAGCAGTACCAGCAGATATGCATCTGACCTCGCTCGGATTCAGCCCGATGACCGCCTAGCAGCCATCTCAGCATTTCAGCGGCCTCATGTGGCGGCACGGCTTGTTCCCTTCCCTTGCAACGGCGGGAGATGTTTTATCAATGTGGATGCATTAATCGTCCCTGGATGCATGCATGCTTTTGCACGTAAAGTCAAGGGCGACCCTCTGTTACCTTCTAAGTGCCTTGCTTTGCTCGCACTGCTGGCAGCTCTCTCCATTCATTTGGCTTTGCGCTTTCGAATTGTGTGGCAGCAGGCTGCATCATCATCATACACATGCTTAGGATTCCGCGTCCACTATCCTCCTGGTACTGTTCCTGCCGCCGCAGCGCCCGTCACCACCAGTGCCCCAATCACCGGCGTCGAGAGCTTTACGTTGGGCCTGTCCCCAAGGCTCATACATATCAAGCCTGTACGGCAGGTACGTGTGCACCGCTGGCCACGTAGCTGCTCAGCCGTGCCGTACTCACTAGGTGCCGGTAATGAATCGAGTCGCTTGTTGGTTTAATCCCTGACGGTCGACGGGCTTGATCCGTGCCCACAGCAGCGGACACGCGTCGCGCTCCCTGGCCCTCCCTCCTCTGCCCGTACACAGGTACGACCGGCCCATCAACCTGTCGTCGGTGGTGGCCGTCGTGCGTGACCTCTACATCACCTGCAGCGGCGACACCCCCATCAACAGGGGTAAGGCGTCCTAGCAGGTCCCGCCCGAGGCCTGCCGGTGCTGATTTGTATGTACCACTGTATGCTCTTACTACTCCCCGAGTCATGGCGGCCTAAAGCAACGACGCATGGTACGGCGTGTTCTGCAGGTATCGGGCTGTCAACACCCGCCAGCAACGTGTCTGAGTGGTTCAGCGCGGTGCTGTGCTCTGCCGGTGTGTCCGGCCTGACGGGCCGCACCGTACAACACCCGGCAACGCAGGTACGTCGTCGCAGTGCTTGAGACTGGCGAAGGTGTCTTTGTGGCTGGCCTGTTATGGTGTAAGTCTAGTCGCTCCTTGTTGACTGCCCGCCCTGCTGGGCAGGCCTCGGGCACGCTTGCTTTCGATGTGCTCAGTTGAAGCGTTTCGAGTGCTCGCTGATTATTGACCTGCCCACAGCTCAAGGATGCGGCCGGCGTGCTGCTGTCGCTGGACGCGCTGTGCTTCGACACCATCGACCACACACAAGGCCTGACATACGCGCCGGCACGGGACAAGGTGCGTGAAAACCGGCAAGGGACTGCGCCGCAAGGAATTTCTTCGATTACGGCCATTCGGCTCCGGTAGTAGGTTCGTTACAGGGGGCTCCGGTTTCATGCACTGTGCCCGTTGTTGCGCCATCTTCCCAATCTTTTGAAAGGCTAGGTCCTTGTGTGTTCCGGGGCTGTCCACCGTTTGGTTGTTGGTTACCGCACCGTCTGTCGAACGCGAGTGTAACGTGTTTAGCAATAGTTGGACAGCTTTATGAAGTACTGCTTCGGAATATGGGCCGGGGCCTGGTTCTGCCCGTTACCACGTCGAACGCGTTCCTATTCCCTTGTTTTGCCATTGGTTTCATTCCCTATCCGAATCATCGCGCCAAATGTTGCGCCGTCGAAACCCCTCAATAGTAGTAATGGGCCGCGGCTCGTTGCATGGGGCCGCTTGTGAGACGTTCAGTCACCCACGAACGCGAGAACGAGAGCGATGAAAGCCAAGCGCAGAAGTCAATGTTTCCAGCTGCCAGCGGCGGCGATACTCTATCCTTCTTTTCTCTGCTTGTGCTGTCTTTTCCTCCGAACCCCAGGAAGGCCCTTTGTTCGTACAGCGTTGCAACGGGACACAGGTTGCGGTCGGCATTACCGGCACGCGCTCCACCCTAACGGGCACCAACGTGTCGTACCTGCACGCTGTGGAGCCTGTGTGTGACGACGCCCCGGACAGCGCCCTTCCACTCGTCACGGCAGGTAGGGCCTTTGCTGCACCACCGCTGATGGTTTCCGTACTACTCCTTTATCATTTTATCCCGGCTAGCATCTCTCTCGTATGACTGCGCTCGTGCGACATGCAACAACGCAACCCATGCTATGGCTGCTTGCTCGACCAGACCCGGCTCCCTGCAATTCAATTCACATCTTGCTTGCAGCGCAACTCCCCACGCTGGGCGTCCTGGCGCTTGGAGGCACTCCATACGCTTATGACTGCCCCGAGGGCAGCAAAGCGGTTACGGCGAATGCCCTGCTGGGCTACGACAGGTTTGTTGATCCCCTAGCTGCAGGCAAGGCCGGGGGTTCCAGCTTGGATCTGCGTACGTCGCGTGCTTGTACGCCTGCTGTTTGAGTGAATCGGCAGTAGCGGCGAATGCAGGCTTTCGAATGTGGGCCCAGCAACGCCGTATTGCTGCTGTCATGAGCTATGCAGGCGCCTCCTGAGCTTCGGCATTGCCTGTGACAACGCGCCCGAGGACATGTAAGTTGCGCGCGTAAGGGTTGTGGTTCGGCATCATGTCAGCAGAGATCTATGTGCAGCACTCCAGTGTACCACAGTCATGGACAACGTCCATGCTGTCTCCTTCAAGTGCCCGTGGCACGTGCGTGCGCCGGTTGCCCGCGTAGACGCGTCGGCCCGCTTGCGCTATGTGTATTTGGCGCCGGCCTTTCACTCCAGATGATGATGCATCGTCGTTGCATTGAGCGCAGCTCCGTGTCGGCCAACAAGTCCCGGGTCAGCGCCGCGCGCTACAAGACACCCGACTTTGTGAGCCCCGCGCCCGCCGGCTCCTTCACATTCAAGGTACGAGTGGCATGCATGCCGAGTCGATCGGCGGGCAGGGTAGCGCCGCACGGTACCATGAGGAGAGTGTTGCAGTCGTGCGTGCTACCCGTGCTTGCTTGCCATCATACTGTCAGGCTGTCACTGCTGTTTAATGTAGGAGTGGTGCACTATGAGAACAATAAGGATTCGTTAGCGTGGAGGGAGCTGCTGCAGCGGTTTGCCACTATCAAAGCTGGAAGCTCCTGTGGCAACCATCCAATCCTGCCGGCGTGCATGAAAAACGGCGTGCATGAATTTGCGGCTGTTTTGCGGCTGCGGGAACACGGACAGGCACGCACATGAGTGGCACATGAATGACACATGAATGGCACATGCGATTTCCGTTTGTCCGTTGCGCTGCAGGCCTCGTGCCCGACTGGCTTTGCGGGTATTGACGCGGCACTGGGCTACAAGGCCTTTACGTCAGAGGTCGCCGGCGGTGTCACCGCGGCTGCCAGGGTGAGCTCGCCTCGGTATGCCTGCTGCTTGCTGTGTGCTGTCTAGCAAGGGACGCTGCAATTGATGTGACACGCACGCATCAAGTCTATCGTCTGGATGGATCACGTGCACGGATGATTGATGACCTGTTCCCTCCGCCGTCTTACATTCTCGTTATTGCTCGCAGGCCACCGTGCCAACCCTTGGCGTTGAGGCTCGCCTCTACAACGTGCTGCTGGACTGGCGGCAGGCGCGCGACTTTTGCAGGTGCCGCGCATGTCGGCGCTTCCTTCCTGGTTGCATACCGCACTTGGGGAATGCGCACCAGTGCCGTCAAGCCCGCCCTTCGACTTGTCCTCGATACTGGCGTTCTCACTCTACCCTTTTGTCAGGGCGCTGGGCGGCGACCTGGTGAGCCCCAAAACCGCCACTGACAGGGCGGCGCTATCGAGCCTCGTGCAGGTGGGTAGCAGAGTGGACAGTGCTGGTGGCTACGTCCACATGGCCGCCTGTCTTGCCAGCTGTCGAGCAGCTCGTTTGCCGTCATAAGCCTTGCGGCAAGGCATGCGTATTCGAGTGTGTTCCCGTTTTGTGCTTGCAGGAGTGGGGCGCTCGGCAGCGTGGCCAGTATCATCATCGAGGTCTGGATCGGGGCTTACGCAACAGCCGCCCCGGGTACGCACAAGCGCCTGCCTGGATCGCGCAGGAAGCAACAGCAACGATGCCGACAGTACGGCAAGCATTCAATTGCCGTTGCTGCATGGCGGTCGACAACAGCCTTGCTGTGTGACGGCTGCAGGCGTCAACGCCACCCGCATCTTCACTCTTGTTGATGGCACGTCCGTCCCCAGCGATGCCCCCTGGGCGCCAAACGAGCCTAACGCGGATTCCCAGGTTGGCGAATGCGCCCGCCTCGCCCTCATTACGCAGTTATGCCATGCGCGGGGCAAACGCTGTCTCCGGGGCATTGCTTTACTCGTCGCGGTCTGCCGTGGTACACATTTCGGCGCCGCCACCACGCCGCGCTTTGCGCAGCCTGTATGCGCCGACGAAACAAAGTCTGCCCCCCTCGCATCCCGTGCCGTATGTTTGTTTCCAGCAGTCGCCCCCATGCCGGGTCCGCGGACCGCAACGGCAGGCATCCTGGTTCAAGTCAATACAAAGGAATCGCGGACAGGGTCCTCTGTCGTGTCGTGGTTGTCGTCCTCGCGCGTAGTGGTTGTCGTCCTCCCGCTTAGGCAGCAAATGTTTCCGGCATAACCGTCGCCATTCTGACGACGGCAACGATGCCTGGACTAACGCGGCGGACCATGCCGGCCACGGTTCTTGACTGCAGTCAATGGAAGATTGCGTTGGGATGGCCGTTGCCATGGAGGGCGCGAACGGAGTCTGGAACGACCGAGCGTGCGAGGGGTTGGTCCGCCGCCCCCTTTGCGGCATTCGTGAGTCTGGTGTCGGCCACAGGGCGCGGGCATACAGACGGACACAGGGACGGGCATATGGATGGGCAGATGGACATCCTGCAAGCGCGCATTTGGGGTTGAGGCACAGACAGACACGAAACGCTTACTTCAGCCTCAGCCTCCGTCTACGACAAAGCCTCTGCACTGCCTGTCGGGTAATCGGCGAGCGGCGTGGCTCTAGCTGCAAAGCATCACCGGTGCACAACACTGATGCGCCTAGACTGCAAGCGGCCTACCGCCCCCATGTAACGAACGGACTACAGATGCGCCTAGACTGCAAGCTCGTGTACTGCATGAAACCCGATTTAGCGATCTCTGAGCCGCCCCGTGGGACTTGCACGCCGCAGCCCCGGCCAGCAAGCAGGCGGGCCTCAGCACCAGCGACACAGCCTTCCCGGTGGTGGCTACGTCCGCCAGCGACGGCGACGAGCTGCTGGTGTACAACGTGCCGCTCACATGGGACAGGGGCCAGACCTTTTGCCAGAGAAGGTACGAGCGCCGTCGATAGCCCAACCTCCTCAAGTGCCACGTTGATTGATGCATGACTCGTGTATACGTTTTTCATTGTGTGATGATGAGGAGTTTTGCAGCAAGCTGAGGTGCACCCGTTCGGTGCAAGCGACTTCACAACGCAATAGCGCTGAAGCATGGCGGCTACAGCCGCTTCCTGATCTGGACACAGGTGCTGTTTCCCCGCGCACACCAAACTGTTGCATGATTATCGGCTGTTTGGTCATGTTTGCAGGGGCGGCAACCTGGCCTCCTTCAAGACCAAGGCCGACCTGGACCGCCTCAACGTGGCAGTATCAAAATTCTATTCGACGCGCCCGGGCAACGCCACCGCCAGGCAGAAGATGTGGATCGGCCTCGCCGACCGCATGACTACTGCAGGTGGGTAACGCTACGGCATTTCCGAGGCATGAGCGATGGCCCACGAGTGAGCCAAGGCGCCAAGCCCTCGCTGAGTTGTTGAGCCAGCAACGATGAACCTCCAAGTGTTCGGGGGGCGAATCGCGAACACTGTGTCCTCACTGAATTCGCCCTAGCCCGTTCTGCCTTTACACCGCTCCCGCCGCCCCCCTGCCCCCATGTAAGGAACCTATTTTACCGCGAATCCAAATTCTAAACCTTGCTACTGTCTGATTTTGTATGCTGTCTGTGTGGCGACCTGCGACCACGTATGCCCGTAGCCGCCACCACGTCTCTTGGTGCACTGCGTTCCGCGGCGGTGTACACCAGCACCGGCAGCCCCGTGCGCGAGTTCATGCTGTACAACGACGAGGTCGATGCCGGCAAGGCCGCCGACGTGTGCACAGCCGTTGGGGGCCAGCTGGCAGCCTTCTCCAGGTACGGCAGCCGGCGCACTTTATCGACGTGATCGGGATTGACAACTTCCCCGCGTCGGGGCTGTTCTTCCAGGCCATTCTTCCATTTGTTCTTCCATTCTTTATGCGCCTCATGCGGATGGATGGTGTCTGAGCGCAGCCATTGTAATGACCGCCGTGCTTCGCAGTGCCTTTGTGCCAGCTGCTTTCTGTGACTGCCTTTTCTATCGTTAGCTCTCGCCCTAGCCCCATTCGACGGCCTCCCACAGTACCCAATTCAGGCATCCTTGATGTGTTTCACATTCTTCGTACTACGCATCACACACAACGCCACGTGTGCCTATGTTCGCCGCTCCTCCATGCTCTCGATCCACCCGACCACAGCTTGTCCGAGTGGCAGGTGGTGCGCGACGCTCTTTTCAACAGCAGCTGGTTCGCCGCCAACGGTTTTCAGCAGGCGGGCGTTTCTGAGTATGCCTGGACTGGCCTTACGGACGCCGACGAAGGCAAGTCGACGGATCAGCAAATCCTGACTCTGCATTGTGATGCGCCCCACACCACACCGAGTGCAACGTCGCCCACCTGCGGGCCCCGAACGCGTGCCGCCGCCTCCTGTGCGGGCGGGCGGGCGGCGCGCAAACGACACCAACTACCTAGAGTATCTAACAGTGCTCTGCCTCGTGCTTGCAGAGGGCGCATTTGTTTGGCTGGACGACTCCATCCCGACCTGGAACTTCACCCAAGCGCAGTGGTCGGCCGGTACGCGCAGTACATCCATTCTGCACACTGCCACAGTGTTTGCTCACGACCACCTAGCTGGATTTCTACCTCGCTTTCACGGCCATCTCCCTGCTGCCGAACTGCCTCCCTGCACATCTAGCTGCGCCCTGTAGTGAAATCGTTCAGGGAGGCAGGAGGATCAATCCGTGGCGGTTTGTGGGTGATACGTACATGCGTACCAGGCCGTCCCGCCACGGACACCACCACCAACTGCGTGGCTGTCCAGTCGACTTGCTCAAGGGGCAACGCCAGCGCGGGCTTCAGCAACTGCACCCACGTCTGGACGGACGTCAGCTGCCAGCGGACAAGCCGCTTCATCTGCTCGCGCGGTAGGCACGCGGCAGAATGTCTGAAGAAAGGAATATCCAAGTCCAGCATCACACGGTGGGCAACCGCGTAACATGTACGCATGCTCCACACATTGTCGAGTGTCGGTCTATGCGCGCAAACGCGTGCGAAGCCGATTGGTGTGCAGAACAACGACCACAGGGAGCAGGCTGTGGCAGCTGAGGTTCCGGGTGCGTGCTGCAAGCTCGGGTTTGTGTCTGCTGCCAGCCATTCAGTCGCGGTATGCGGCTGCCACTCCACCGACAGAAACACTGTAGCAATACCAGTGCTGACGCTCCGTGTGGCCGCTGCCGCCGCCCGCCTTGACCTGGTTGCAGCAACCACGGCCGCCGCAGCCGTCAGCGTAGGCAGCCGGCAATTCCAGTTCTTTGCAAGGAACGCGACGTGGACCGCTGCCGAGCGTCTTTGCAATGACCAGGTAGGTGACAGGCCTGGAGGTTGCCAACCATGGAACGCAGCCTGTACGCGCAGTCTACCACCATAGGCCACACCGGTCTTTGCGTGCCCCTCTACAACTTGAAGAAACGTCATTATTGATACGTAGCCAGAGCAGAGCAGCGCACTTCCCTTTGAAACGTGCCTGACTGCAGTACCCAACTCGGTTGGAACAAGGTGGCTGTGCACTGTGTTCTCAAGAAGATGCACGCTACAGGAAGCAAGTGTTCCTTGTGCATCCCTCCGTTCACCGATGATGACAACAGTAAATCTGAGTACTGTTGACCTGCCTGGGAAACACTAGCTCTGAGTTTATGCTGTCAGCGCAGTGTGGTTTAGACGCCTGTAGCGTTTGCACATGCCAGTGGAAATAGCCGCCAACGAGAAATATAGCTGATGTGTATGCACCTTCGTGCTGTGAATGCCCGAATGTACTGCATGGAAAGCCTCGCGCCTCCAGCCCTACAACTTGGTTCTGCCGTGCCGCGCTGGTTAATCCGCGCACGATCCGCGCCTTTCCCCAACCAGGGAGGCAACCTGGCGAGCTTCAAGGACACCGACGAGTACGACCTCGTCACAAGCGCGCTGCTGTCCAGCGCCGCCTTCCGCAGCGGTGTCAACGCTACCAGCCTTGCCCACATTGGTGTGGCGGATAGCGGCCCATACCCATTTCAACGTGAGCCGGCTTGCCGCTGCTCCGTAGGCGTTGCATTCCGTGGGCATGTAATGGGCATGTAACACGCGTTTGCATTCCGTGGGCATGTAACACGCGTTTGTTGGGACGTGGAGCAAAGCCAGTTCAACACGTGTTGAAGAGGCGCGCTTGCAACTAGGAAGCAAGTTGCAATGAATAGATACAACAACAAGTTGTAGATGCAGACATCGAGTAAACAAACGCATAGATGAACATTGTCATGAACACAAACATCAGTAAGCAAATGAGTAAGAATGTCAGCAATCAAAGGACACGCTGCGGTGAATCGCGTTTTGCTACCGCTTGGGCACGCGCACGTTGGCGATAGTACCTGTTCTTGTCACATGCACCAGGGGGGGCTGCGCTGGTTAAAGTCTCTGAGTTCTGGGGATCAAGAGACCTCCTGCGTACCAGGCACCACCTCGACGAACTCAGTCGTACCTTTTCCAGTGTTTCCTTGCATTGGCGGAAGGTAATTGCCCACGCGCACGGTGCTTGACTATCCTTGCGTGCTGCAGCTTCGCTGGCCCCATCACCACCCTCGCCGCCTCCGCCGGTGCCGCTCGGCCGCGTGTACACTGTGGGCCCTTTTTGCGAGGCTGCCGGTGGCGTTCCCGCGACCATTGCGTGCACCTCCGGCACCACCATCAACATCGTATCGGCGTTCTACGGCCGAGCGGACACGAACACGTGCCCGTACGCTAGCATGAACAGCTCTACGCCCACCAACTGCAGCGCCACGGCCTTCACCAACGCGACCATCGCCGCCTGCAACAACAGGGCGTCGTGCACGGTCTACGGAGCCGGCTTCGCCGGTGACCCGTGCCCCAACGTCCAAAAGTACGTCATCGTCAGCTACACGTGTGAGTACGCCACCTACGCCAACGGTACCTTCTGGTCGCCCTGCCTCAGCAACCCCGCGCCGCTCATCTACGCGGGCAGCGTGCAGCTGTGCGTGTCAACCGCCTACAGGACCACCTCATGGCCCGGTTGTCGCAGCGCCTGCACCAACAACTTTGGCTACAACCCAGGTAATGGCTGCCGAATCCTCCTGGAGCAAAAGCCCATCGAGTGGGTTTCCGTGCGTGGGAGGCTAGCACACAAGCGGTGCACGCTTCGCTACCAAGACACCGAACTGATTTGGCCGTGCAGCACCCCCGATCCGCTGTGTGCGCCGGCACGGCACGCGGCACGGTGGGCGAGGTGCGGTACGCCAAGCGAGCTAATGTAGAAACGACATCAAGCTATGCTCGAGGGCTGCCGCCAAACCATGCCGCGTGCTCAGGCGTGTACATGCATGTTATTCAGGCCGACTTCATCAATGGCCCGAACGGTTCCGTAAACGACTGTGAATTGACACAAGCGCAAATGACACGCTCTCCGTGCCGTGGCGGCATACGTGCATGCACATGTGGTGTGGTCCCTGCAGATAAATGGGACATGGTAACAATCCCGAGCTCGGCCTACAACACATTCGTTTCCATGGCCTACACCGGAGTCTTAGGAGCGAACCATAGGTGGCTGGGAGGTCAACTCGTTTCGGGTAAGGATGATGACCGTGAACTCGGTGCGTCGGCGCCGGTTGTTTGATGATGGAATTTCTGGAGATTATCCAACCACCCTTGCCCCCCGGCACACACGCGTACGTGCAGATTGGATTCCTTCCTTCCTCCTCCACCGCACGTGGCGGTGGCATGCATGGCTGTTTCTCGCTCCTTCCTGGCGGCCGTGCATGGGAGCGAACGAGCGGTTAGGGCTTGTTGTGGCTGAGGGCGGTCTGAGGGGGGATGATGGGGCTCGATAGGGATGAGGCGCCGCCCTCGGTGCCCCTCGGAGGCCTGCATACGACCTGCCAGGCCGTCGAAAGGGCCAGTACTACGCATGGAGTTACGGGCCTCCGTGTCACCTGCCAGGGCGTTTGGGGGTCGGGCCGGGGGTGGAGGCTGGGGAAGGTACGTTTGTTGCTAGGCCGCCACCATTGGCCCGCCGGCTGGCGCTGCAGGCTCGTGGAGGTGGGTTGACGGCAGCGTCTGGAACTACACCAACTGGAACCCAGGCGAGCCGAGCTTCTCCGGCGCTGTTGAAATCTATCTTGAGATGTATATATGGTTTGCCGCTGGCCGCTGGAACGACGTCAGTGTGGATCTAGGGCCAGATAACCCGCGGGCCTGCCTCTGCCAGCGCCGGCTACCGTCACCACCTGCGGGCCCGCCGTCACCGCCGGTCCCCCCCCCTCGGCCGCCGCGCCCGCCACCCGTCACGGCCGCACATCCACCTTCGCCTCCTCCTCCACCTTCCCCGAGGCCTCCGTCTCCTCCGGCACCCCCGATGCCGCCGCCACCTCCAGGCACGCCGACCAAAGAACAGCCGTGTGACAACGCGTTTCATGCCGGAGCGCTAGATCATTTTTTGCGCCTGGGAGTAGCAGCCCTTTGCTCAGCGGCGGATGCACTTGGTGTGGCCCTGGGGTCGGCAATAATGATGATAGTAATGTTACGACGATACCCAAAGGGTATCTACCCAGTCACCAGGGTGGGGTCGGCAATAGCCACCTGGCGACTGCTGCAGCACGTCATGGGCGCTACGGCCCGGCACGGAACGAACTGGTGTGCGACCTCATCATGTGTGTACCTCCCTGCTGCTTGCACCCTCCCCAGGGACGTACTACCCGTGTGCGTCTACGCCAGCGCCGTTGGCCAGCTCCACGCACGTGGTGTGCCAGGCTGCCGCGGCACCAAGGACAATCAGCTGGGCCTCATGCCGCCGCGCCTGCACCAACGACGGCGGCAATAGCGCTGGTGCGCCACGTTCTGCCTGCGTGGCTCGTGTTTTGTGCGTGGTGCAGGCTGCCTGCCGTTCGCACGTCCAGTGCAGAGCTGGCAGCTCCGTTCAGCTGCCGTAACAGCAAACTCGCTAGCTGGCGGTGCGGACAGCCAAACGTATTCTCTACGCAAAGCTCCTGGCCTATCCTGCCGCTGTCGCAGATGGCATGCGCGGCGTGCGCCCCGGCAGTCATGCGCGTTGGTAGCCACTGTTGTTACTGGCGAACGCAATGCCCAGAAGGCGTTCACACGAGAACCGAACTGGCTCGCTGGTTTGCTGTCTATCAGACACCACGACATGTGGCCCTACGAGCAGCCGTTTGATGATCAGCATATCAAGAGATAGCACAACGGCGCAACAGAGCGACCCCTTGCTTGTGGTTTCCAGGCTGGAGCATGGTGTCGATCACCAGCGCCGCCCACCAGAGCTTCATCTTCAACGCGTACGGAACGAGCGATTCAAAGTGGCTGGGGGCCAGCGACGAGGCAGTCGAGGGTAAGCTGCCAGCGGGCGTTTGTGGGGCATGCAAGCAAGGCAAGCTTTGGCTCGGTGCAAGCGACGAAGCGGTTGAAAGTGCGTCAGTCACTCAGGGGCCACGATTTTGTGCCGCGCGTCCGTAGCCTTGCAGATCTAGCTGGCTCGGCACGTGAATCCTTGCGGGGGGTGCTTGCCGGTTTTACGTGTACGTTACGTACAACATCAGCCTAGTACGTCGATGGCGTTCCTACAAGCGAGATCCTTGAGCGGGTAGTGCTGCTGCATTGGCATGCCGCCCACCCCCACCCCAAAGCCCATGCGTACATTCGGCGTATGTACCGAGCTTTTGCTTTCTTCCACGGACCACCAGGATCCAAAACTGCCGCGCGTCCGGGCCGGACCGCGATTGGCAGTTTCGTTCTATTTTAATCTGGTTGCTGGGGCAACTGATGGCGTGGTTGCAGGCCTGTGGACGTGGATCGACGGGTCGCCGTGGACCTACGCGGCGTGGTGGAACTCTGGCGAGCCAAACGGCGGCCGGGGTGAAAACTACCTCATTATGTTTAACTCAGGCAACGGGCGTTGGGTCGATGTCACAGACAATTCGACCTTTCCCGCCCCAGGCCAGATGTGCCTCTGCCAGCTGCGGCTGGGCCAAGCTCTCCCAGCGCCGCCTGCGCCGCCTCCCGCTGTGGTCGCGCCGCCTCCGCCGCCAGGCACGCGTCATACGGGCAGCTGGCTGTGCCCGCCATGATATTGCCCGAGCGGTCGCGTGCCCTGTGCGCCCTGTGCCCTCGTTGACCGCTTTGAATCCATCATGACGCATGTACACGCGCGGCGCCCTGATGACGTGCTATGCCCGGCAACCAGTTCGTGTTGCCCCAAAGCACACAATGTGGCATGCGCGCACCGCTTCTCCAACATCAACCCTGTTGCTGTTGGCGCATGCTACACCCTGGTGGTAACCAGGAATGGGTGCGGCTTCCCTGTGTGGTGTTTTGCAGCGTTTTCCGAGGTATCGGTTTCCCCGGATAACCTGTACGGGAGTCCGTCTTGGTAGTGTACGGACCCCTTGTCAGTACTACTGTTGGCGTTTCTGGATGTTTCCCCGCGCCCCACCCCTGTTACGTGTACACAGGAACGTATTATCCGTGCGCCGCGCAGCCGAGCCCGTTGGTGAGCCCGGCAGGCTTCACGGTGTGCGTTGCGGCAGCGGCGCCCAGGCCCACCAACTGGTGGGCCTGCCAAGCCGCGTGCAACAACAACAACAACGGCGCAAGTAACGGCTGGAGCATGGTGTCCATATCCAACAGGGTGCACCAGGACTTCATCGCCGGCGCGTATTCCGGTGAAAGCAAGTGTGAGTGTGGGACATGGTGAAGGCTGGCCACTTGGCCTCGAGGCTGTGTTTGAGGGTGATCGTGCCACGGCGGTGCCTCCTCCGGTGCGCCTTTGGGATCGGCAGCGATCCACATGATGACACGACAGGATCCAGACACGCTGGCTTTGTGGCACGCAGAGCCACGCCTTCCTGTTTGGCTGGTTCACCTGTGGCAATAACCAGTGCAGGCCCATCGACGGCGGCGTCCTTGGTCAATAGCCCATACCTGCTTCGGGTTCCAAAAGATTGGGAAGATCATACCTGCTTCGTTGACCGGCGTACGAGCGAGTTGCCGCATGTGCGGCACAGGAGATCGAATGCGCCTGCCGTGCCGTGCACAGCCAGCGGTGGCCCATTGCCGTACAGTTTGTTGGCAAGCGAAGCCAGGGGCAGTGACATGTTTGTCTTTCTGCGGCTGGCACATATCAAACACGCTTCCGTAGAACGCATCGTACGGAAAGCCTGTACGATTCGTCAAACGCCCCCCCCCCCACACACACCCGCTGACCAACTGCCTTGCCTCCCATGCCGTCCAGGGCTCGGCGGATCGGATGAGAATTCGGAGGGTAAGTACCACTGCGGACCCTGGGCAGCACGGAGCTGAGCTGAGGCGTTCCCCCCTACTGGGCGTTGTAGATCTATCTGGCGACGGTGTAGCTCCCGCCCGCCCGCCAGTGGAAGGAGAAACTGGACGAGGCCTTGCCACGACATAAGTTCGTGGAGGTGGCTGGCATGCGAGAGGTCTCGGGTTCGATCCCCATAGGGGTCGAGAGATTTCTGGCACGTCTGTTGGTGGTTGCTGTCTGTCATCAGGCGCAGCCCCCCTGCTGCAGACGTTAAGAACCGGTCATCTCACGGACATGCTCGTGCGACCCGGCAGCAAGAATACACGCCGGTTTGACCGATGCGTGAAATTGTTGTCATTGTTGTTATTGTTATTGTTACTCTTATTCTTATCTTTTTTATTGGTGACGGTGTGATTGTATTGCTCATACACTTCAGATAGATGACGCAGTACCCATGGACCGACATCCATGTACGGTGGCGTGTAAGGCGGTGCGAAGCCGTTTGATGTGTGTGTATATTCCTGGCGATTGCATGTCGGGGTAAGTTGACTTTGCATCTGTCGATGATGACCACACGTACGTACCGGCGGACCCGGCGCACC
Source organism: Ottelia alismoides (assembly GCA_037367405.1). Classification (NCBI taxonomy): domain Eukaryota; kingdom Viridiplantae; phylum Streptophyta; class Magnoliopsida; order Alismatales; family Hydrocharitaceae; genus Ottelia; species Ottelia alismoides. The sequence goes on along the minus strand of JAZKJV010005901.1, from coordinate 14,698 downwards.
GCCCACCGCAGGCAGATGGGCATGGGAGGACGGCATCACAAGGTGGAACTACAGCAACTGGGCGGCTGGCGAACCCAACGGCGGCCGCTCCGAGAACTTCCTGGTGATGGTTGAAGAGTGGAATGATGTCCCCTGTTGTCTCGGATACAGTCCACTGTGCCTCTGCCAGGCGCCGCGTCCCCCACCACAGCCAGCCGGCGGGTACTCGCCCTGCACCTCTGCATTCCCTCCGTTGTTCTACGGCAACACATTCCAACTCTGCATGTCAACCGCCCCTATCGGCAGCACGTGGACGACGTGCAACAGCACGTGCACCAACAACGGTGGCAACAACCCAGGTGAGCGCCTGGGCTACAACTGGGAATGCATTTGCCGGCTGAGATAGGTCCGATGGCCAGCATGAAAGACGCAGTAATCCAAGAGGGAGCGTCAGCGTGAAAGGCATTGTTGAGGTGTACACTTGACGGACATTACTGTGCGCCGCCAGTACGTACGCGGGGGGCGCCGCACTGTGTGGAGGCGTGTGCAGATGCGTGGGGTTTTGAGACGGAGGAAGCCAGGCAAGCGAAAGCGAAAGCGAAAGCGAAACACAAACACAGGACAGTAAACTAACGCGGCGTACAAGGCGGTGACATGCAGAAACCCTACCAACTGCCCCACCGCGCAGACGGGGTTCTCGTCAGTAGGCTCGCCCCATGTAGCATTTGGTGTCACGCGGTGCAGTTGAGTGTGTTGCAGTAGACTGTGCATGGTGTTGATGGAAGCCGATACAGCGGGTGCTTTTGGAAGCCAGCTTTATCGTAGCACCGCGCCAAGTTTGCGCTACTATTACTACTACTACCATCAATTCATTCTCGACCCATCAACTTGAACGCATGCCTGGCCACGACCCCGTGTCTGTGTACAAGGGCAAAGGCTCCCGGAGCACTGCGTTGCATGCGTCTGCTGTCGAATGTGCAGTTGGCCAGTTTCGTGCACTGCCTCGACAGTTAGCCGTACATGTTCGTTTTCATGTGGGACATGTGGTAAGCGCCGGCGCCGTACGAGCGAGGCGTGCATAGCGCCGAAAAGCCAATATGCAGTCGACGATCAGCTGATGAAGTGTAACACTGCATGCATCGTTCCCGTCAATAGTGCCTTGGTGCAGCGGGGCTCACGGCTCGCAGCGCCGTAGCTGAGCTTGAATGCGTTGATCCGCGATGATGCCTTACATGGGATGAAGCTGCACCCCTGTACGGCAGCTGCTGCCGCCCCTTTGCCCGATGAGCGGGAAGGGGTGCCCTTTCTGCTGCTTGCCGCGGCTTTTTTTGTGTTCCGTGTAACTGCACTGCGCCGTCGCGATGACGTTGCTCATGTTGCAAATGCAGACGGCTGGAGCATGGTGTCCATCACGAGTAGGGACTACAACCGCTTTGTATGGGACGCGTACTTCAGTATTAACAAGTGGCTTGGCGGCACCGATGATGGCACTGAAGGTACGGCACCGATGATGGCACTGAAGGCACGGGCTCCGACGATTACATTCATTGCTTGCACCGCATCGCCCGAAGTCAGGATTGGCGCTGCTGGCTTCATGTTATGACAGTGCCCCCGGTGCGTGCGTGTACGGACGTGAGGTGAGCTTACTGGCTGTTACCCCTTAGCGGTTACCAGCGTGACAGCACGCACCGCACTCTACACACTCCGGTGGTTAGGGGCCGCTGATGATGGCAGTGAGGGGACGCACGCCCGTGGCACCTACTGGCCCAGTTACGTTGCAGCTGGCTGGGGGGGGGTTAGTACGGCCGCGCCCCGGGGGGGGGGGGGGGAGTACGGCCGCGCCCCGGGGGGGGGGTTAGTACGGCCGCGCCCCGGGGGGGGGTAGTACGGCCGCGCCCCGGGGGGGGGTTAGTACGGCCGCACCCCGGGGGTGTGTGGGGTTAGTACGGCCGCGCCCCGGGGGAGGGGTGGTTAGTACGGCCGCGCCCCCGTGGACCGAAGCAGCCATCAGACAAATAAGCACACAGGCCACACGCAGCACCAGCACGGTCGGGAGGGGGGGAAGAGGACGGTAAGGAGCAAGCAGTGCATCGTCTGTAAATGGGGGCTGAGTAAAGGCCGCGTAAACGCGGTGCCGGAAATGAATCCGCGTGTTGCCACAACGGCATCGCCTTCAGCCGTGTATACGCGGTGATCGCCGCGTATAAGCGGTCCGTTTCGCGTGTACGCGGCACCGCGTATACGCGGGATACGCGGCAAATACGCAATACGCGGCAAAGCGCCATAGGGCGACCTTATGACCCGCAGGGTCCGGCGGTATGGATCAAGTATAAACAAGCAAGCGGTTGACTGCGTGTGACCGCGCACTGCTGTGTGCGATTCCACATGCACTGCGGATGACGCGTGCACCCGTACTGCTATCACCCGGATCCTCTGGAAGTGTTGATCCTACAAGACGTGAACGTATGCACCTGGTATGGACGCGTCCTGGCAGGCGCATGGCGGTGGACTGACGGCTCTCGCTTCAATTTCTCTAGTTGGGACGAGGTGTGGGTCCAGCCTCAAGGCTGGCAAGCGGAGAACTACATTCAGATGGCACTCGGAAGCAAGGAGCTTCTTTCCCCCTCGTGGCTTGACGTCAACGACGCCGGCTCCAACCTGCGAGGTAGGTGTAGGTGTGCAGTTCCTCTCTGCGCCTTGGTGCATGGCTGATTGTAATCTATCTCCCGCCAGTGGAAGGAAAAAGTGGACGAGGCCTTGCCCCGACATAACTCGTGGATGTGGCTGGCATGCGAGAGGTCTTGTGTTCGATTCCCATTGGGGTCTAGAGATCTCTGGCACGTCTGTTGGCGGTTGCTGTGTGTGTCATCAGGCGCAGCCCCCCTGCTGCAGACGTTAAGAACCGGTAATCTCACGGACGTGCTCGTGTGACCCGGCAGTTGTAAAACACGCCGGTTCGACCGATGCGTAAAAATGTTGTTATTGTTATTGTTGTTATAACGGGCAAACCGATCTGTCCATCCCAGAATATGGCGTTCGAGCAGAAGTAACATGGCAACGGTCCTCGGACATGTGCAATACCCCTTCTCCCCACAGTGCCGTGCACTTCGGATATGGCGTGCTACACTGATGCTTATGTGCGGGTATCCGCTTCGGACAGTTTGGCCGGTGTACCACACCACCTGGCACCAGCGCAGCCCCGCTGACGCACCCGACCCATAACAGGACACGAAGGCCTGCTAAGCAAAGCGGCCAACTGAAGGCCTGCATCATGTCTTGCATGGGGTGCTTGCTGCTGCGCTTCCGATTGCCGATGGGGACAGGGACGCGGCGTGCATCGTGTCCAATAGCACCACCTAGCGCTCGGGCACGCGCTATCTGCTACCCAGCTAGCACGGTCTGTTCAGCTCAGCTCCGCACACAGTAGCTGGCAGGGGGAAATTTGCCCCACATGCGCATCGTCCTGGCTTTGCCTCGCGGCTGTTCCCCGCCGCAGCCGCGTGCCTGTGCCACCGCAGGATCACCCAGGCGCCCCGCTTCACGCCCTGCAATCCAAGCTCCACGTTGGTGACGTTTGGCAACGCGGAGGTCTGCGAGTCCACCGCGGCCCCCGGCAGCACCTGGCACACGTGCCTCAGCACCTGCAGCAACGGCGGTGGCTCCAACCCAGGTGGGCGTGTGCCTAGGGCCGCAGCTGAGGAGAGATTCGGTAGTAGGGCACGCTTCATTCGACCGTTCCCCCGACTAGGCCAGCTCTACGTGCTGGGGGCGCTGCTCCGTACACACCCCACCTGCAGCAGCTGCCCTTGAGTGGCACGGCACCCCAACTCCCCCCGACTGTTTTTGTCCCTCTCACGCGCAGATGGGTGGAACATGCTTGTCGTCGACAGCGCCGCCTACAACCGCTTTGTGTGGAACGCCTTTGGCGCCGGTCCTCGTTGGCTTGGCGCTACGGACGAGGGCTCGGAAGGTACGGCCAGCGAAGAAGGCCAGGTTGCTAACCGCGGTCCACCTCGGCGGAGGATGGGCGAGGGCGCATGGCAGTTTGGGCTTGATGCCCATCGGGTGCTGCACGCACGTGTGCATACATACACCTGACTGACTGCACCGGTGTTGGTGCGATGATGCTTCCCGGCAGGGTCTGCTTTCGCCCCTACTTTCCTGCCAGTACGAGTGCTTGTGGTGCAAGCAATGCATAGGCCCCAGGCAGTGTCACGAGCGACGGCCTGACACGATGCACCACTGGTGCAGGCACATGGCGGTGGGTGGACGGCACCCGGTTCGCCGGCGGCTACACCAACTGGGACGAGACATGGGCCCAGCCGGACGACCCGAACGGCTCCCAGAACTACTTGACGATGTGGGTGGGTTCAACTGCCGGCGGCCTGTGGGGCGACGTCACTGCCGAAGGCTCAGGGATCAGCGGTGAGTAGTTCGGCAAGTCGACCAGCGGCGGCAGCCCGGAGGGCTGGAGGGAAGGTGCAAGCGTGTGTATGTGTGCGCGCTTGGGTGGGTGGTGAGAAGGTACGGCGTCGTTCCTGCATGCCTTAAGGACCATGCAGCTCCATGCAGAGGCGTTGGGCTGATGACACCACAACGATCATGATGGTAGAGCATGCCGCCGTGCGTGTTGCTGCGTTACGATACAGGTGTCAGGTGCTTGTGCCAACGAAGGGTGATCAGCCAGCCCCGGCGCCCCCGGCGCCGTCGCCGCCTCCTCTCCCCGCACCGCCAGCGCCGCCAGGAGCAGGTGTGTTGCCAATGCGATGCAGTACAAAAGGGGGAAACGTTACGCTTGGGTCATACCCGCGTGTATCAAGGGGCCAGAGGTTATATGCCGTCAGCAGGGCTCTGCGACCTACTGGCTCCAGCCTTTTCCATGCTCTCGGTCATGGCGCCGGCATGTTCCGCTTGATCCAGCTACGAGCATGCTCCGCTCCGCCTACTCGCTCCGCCTGGTTGGCAGCATAGCCCCCGCCTCTACGGGTGGTCAACTATGCCCAATGCCCAGGACGGCATTTCCCCCCACAAGTAGAATGTTGCAGGTTCAAGGATTTGAACTCGCAACCTCCCGATCCATAGCGATGTCACCAATGACATAAGCACTACTAGTATGCGTCCGGCCAACTCGGACCTTTGGGGGGATCCAATGAAGTAGTCTTGGTGCGGGATTTGCCGTTGAGTATCTAAAAAGGCGGGGATGTGGCAGGTGCTGGGGACACAACACGCCTATATGATCTTCCCAATCCTTTGGAACCCGTATCTCCCGCCAGTGGAAGGAAAAACTGGACGAGGCCTTGCCACAGCATAGCTCGTGGATGTGGCTGGCATGCGAGGTCTCGCGTTCGATCCCCATATGGGTCGAGGGATTTCTGGCACGTCTGTTGGTGGTTGCTGTCTGTCATCAGGCGGAGCCCCCCTGCTGCAGACGTTAAGAACCGGTAATCTCACGGACATGCTGGTGCGACCCGGCAGCTAAACAACACGCCGGTTTGACCGATGCGTAAACTTATCTGTCCTGGTGCTCGTGCAAGGGGACCGGGATGACTAGGATGACGCATCTGCGCAGGGCACGATGCCCCTGAGACCTGCTCTCGGAAGCAAAGGACGTGCAATGCTAGACCTGTGACACGCCTATATGGGGTTTATGTCCTATAGGGCCCTGGTGCAAATGTACTTGGAAGAAGGCACCTGACATCTCGAGCATTCCTCTTGCCGCGTGGCGCCGTTCCCACAAGCAGAGAATGAATGGGCCTTGCCTCATCAAGCTGATACATGCGCTCCACGTCCTCAGGTTTGGGCTTGCGCAAGCCCTGAGTGCCACCTGAGTGCCCCCAGCCACACAGTGTTTTGGGCTAGTTACGAGCGTAGTTGGCCCGACTAGCCTAGTCGGGCGGGCACACGGCACACAGTCGCGCGCCCGACTAGCCTAGTCGGTCCAACTACCCTCTTGTCTAGCCCAAACACTGTGGCTGGCCCCCTGCTGTGTAATGGAGGACCGGCAATAGGCTGTATTGGAACTGGGATTCATAGTCCCTAACGGCGGCGACAGAGCTTGGAGCGGCACTACAGCACTGGTCAACGTCCGAAAAAGAGCCTACCTGTACCTGTTACGCGGCTGCAAAAGCTTCCAATCAGGCGTCCACGGGCACGTATGGTGCACGATGTTGGGCAAGGGCTGCTTGCACGCGTATCGCCTGCCTGTGTACAAGCATACGCTTTTGATGTAATGCGGGGTCTGCGTGTATCGAAGTAGCAGCCTCCTTGATAATGCCATGCAGCCAGTCCTACCTTGCTCAGGGCTGCAGGCTTGATTAACCTGCTTGGCTATCGCGAACTGCCGTTTTGGTTACATAGTTCCGCTGGGGCCACGCACACACTCGAACAAAACAAGATACAGACGCAGGCGCTACGCGCCCCCAAATGCAACCCGCTAGGTGCGCAGCCCTGAGGACTAGGCTGCGGCAGGCCAGGCTGTCCGGCCCGGCCGTGCCCTTAGGCTTCGCCCAACGGTTAACCCCACTTAATTACACTAAGTTAGCATTAAAACGCGTGGTGTACTTGCTGGCGGCATTCCAGGCCTGAACTACACCTACAGCAGCGGTCTTCCCCTGTCCTTCGCGGTGTGGGCGCCGGGCCAGCCCAACATCACCGCCACCGGCTCCAATGCCTGCGGCTCAATGCGCGTCACCTGCAACAACACCAACTCTCCAGCTGCACACGGCGTGGTTCACCGTGCCATGCTCCATGTCAGCACCCTACATCTGCGCACGAGGTGGGCCAGGCTCTTCCGCAAGGCCCTGCGGTCCAAGCTGCGTGCGCCAATATGGGAGCATATCCTGCATGCGCGCCCATCTCGCTTTCGCAATACTGCCCGCGCTGTACGTTCCTCGCGGATCCATGATGGTGGTGTGGCAGGCCATGGGCAGGCCATGCTGCAAAGCACGGCGCGAGCAGTGCAAAGCACAGGCGCAGCAACAAAGCGCCAACTGCTTGCGCTTCCCGGGCATGGCGGTGCTGCGCAGACGTCCGCGACACGTGGTCGTATGTGGATGACACGACGCTGGCTAACGTCCCACCTGCCATGGGCATCACGCCACTGCCTGCTGTGCCCATCAACTACCGCTGGCGACGGTAAGCTATTGGAAGCTGGCCTTGCATGTATCGGTCAACTCAGGCATGCAGCCCCGTGACCATGTGTCGGTACACTACGGCACCCTCGATGGCCCCACCCTAGCGCAGCATGGCCGGCCGGTCGCCCAGCCAGGCTTTGCCCTCTGCTTAATGCACCCTCCTAGATGGCCGCCTGACCTGGCCGGTGTATGGGCCGTGCCCCCCGAGCCAGCGGGGCGTATCAATCTTTGTCGCACACGCGAAACCTGGGCTGGCTAACTTGCTGAAATGTACCGAGTTTTCTCGCTTCAGGGAGCCCCGTCCAGCAATGACTGGGACCAGAACTGCGCCTTCATGGACACATACCATCATTCCAAGCATCGATAACTCCACGACCGCGCTGGAATACGCCTTCAGCGACAGCGCGTGCAGCGCGGAGCTGCCCGTCGTGTGCAGGAGTGAGCCATAGGCGGGCGTGCCGCCAACGGAAAGCGGAGGGCGTTGCGTGCACAATTTCACACTGGCCCGATACGCTGTAGTTGCCTATGCAGCATGCATACCACTTGCACCGGTAGCCAAGGCCTTTCGACGCGAGGAATGCCCTCGCCCTGTTTCGCTACTTGGCCGCCTGCAGGGCCCATGACCACGAGCGCTTCAGACTTGCAGCAGGAGGAGGTCGACTCCCTGACGCAGTACCTGCCGCCCCTTATCACCCGCATCACCGGTGGAGGCGAGGTAATGTCGGCCCACCCGGAAAGGGCTGGACAGCTGCAAAGCCTGGCCCCATTACAGCCCCCAGTCGGCTATCGTATGAGTTGCAACCAGCTCGGTGCTCCTTGTTTGGCACTCACAGTGTTCGGTGGCAAATGTGAGCGAAACGAGGCCAGTGAATCTCTGGACGATCCCGTCAGCTTCGCGTGCGCCGCCTGGTGCTGCGATTGCGCAGACGGAGCTGCTTCTGTACGACACCGCCTATGACTTCAAGTCCGCCCAGCTGCTGTGCACCGTCATTGGCGGCACCCTGGTTGAGCTAACCAACCAGGAGGTGGCCGACGACGCGTCAATGCTTGTCAGGGAGCTGTTCCTCACACAGGCACGTCGCGGCAGCTAGTTTAGCAATCATATGCATTTACCGCATCAAGGCCCGGCGTTCAAGGGCTGAGATGGCGTACTGCTGCCACATCAAGGACTGCATCGCTGCTGCTTTGCATCGTCTGCTTGCGTCGTGTGTATTCACAGTGCTTTGAAAGGGGCACCGAGCACCTCGGCGGCGCCTGAACATCCGCAGGGCAACGAAACCTTTGGCGGCTCGCTAGGTCCCGATGGCGCCCGCCGCAACGAGGCATGGATTGGTCTCACCGATACAGGTGAGAAGCAGTAGCTCGGGCCTGTAGCTCGGGCCTGATGGTGCGCATGAGCTAGGAAGGCCTTTAAGCCTGCAATCTATCACCGCCTTCTCTGCTGGCCACACAGGACGTGCAATGCCGGGCGTCCAAACCGCTGTCCGCTGCTTTGGTTAGGGTTCTCGGCCAACCAATCGGCATTGCACCTTCTGCATTGCACCTTCTCTGTACTTGCAGGCAACGAAGGGACGTTCGTATGGCTTTCCGGGGCCGCGCCACAGCTGCTGCAGTGGATGCCAGGCAGCCCTAGCAACAAGTTACCCAGCTCGTCGTTCGCCGAGAACGGCCTGCAGGTATGGCCAGATTGCAGTGAGCAACCGTCAGCCAAGCAATCTTCGGCCAGCACATCCTGCGGTTGCCACTAATGTTGTTTGCATGGACGGCGTCGTGACAAACGTTGTTGTGGCAGATGAACGCCTGCATTCACGCAGGTGGTGTTGCTTACTTCTGTTTCAGCGCGATGTGTATGTTCGAGGCGCTCGTCCTGCTTTCACAAAACGCGCTGGCGGTTGCGGTGGCGCAGGTGACTGACTCGGACTGCGCCACTTCGCTGCAAGGCCTGCAGTCCAACACGGCTACACTTTGGATGGACGTTCCCTGCAAGTTCTACACCGCCCGCCCCGTGTGCCAACGTGAGTTAGATAGCAGGGCTGCACTGTCGCTAATCAGTCTGCTCGTAATGTCGACTTGCTGAGTACATTGAACGTGCCAAGTGCTGCGGTATGTTGATTCAAATACCACAGGAAAGAAACACACCATAGATGTAGTGATGATGTGTGCCATCCGTCTTAGTTCGAGACCCCATATTCCAGCAGCTTTGTCATGTGGTTGTTGATGGCATCGGTGCCGGAAAGCGTTGAGCTCTTGGTGCACTGCAGGTCCGCTGCGCGCCTCGGCCTCCGTCCTGCGCGTGCAGCAGCTCCCGCCGGCTGCGCAGACGGTCCGCGACACGGCGCACTTCATGCTGTTCGACATCGTCGTGGTGAGCTTGGCTGCTCCGCAGCCTTATGCTTGAAAGCTGACTGGAATGGACACAGGTCGTGGTTTACGCGTGCATGCGGACCCCGGCCGATTGCTTCATGCTGCTGCCTGCAGAGTTGGCTGGATGCGGAGCTTTTTTGCCAGGCCAAGGGGGTTATTTGGCCTACTTTGACGATTTGACCATGCTTCGCCAGGTGGGTGTGTGGTGCAGGATGGACAAATGTAGTATTGACAGGTAGAGCTGTGTTTGCCGGTGGCCCTTAACGTAACGGCAATCTCCGTTTCCTTAGCCATGTGATTGTCGGAGAGTAGCCCCGACCTCGGCATGTTAACTGCAAGCAGTCACTGCCATAACCTCAAATCACCAACGCATGCAGCTGGAGTTGTCGTGGTCGCTTCCTGACCTCCACAGGTGCAGTCCCTGCCGGGTCCCCATGTACGCTCAGGTGTCTGGCATGCTCAGAGCCTGGTTGGCTGGCAACCCTGGAGCCGCTGAGCTGGGCGTGTGGTTCGGAGCAACCGATCGAGGTGCCTTGCCGTGCGGAGGCACTGGTTATGCAGAGTTGTGCAAAACACCGGTGGATTTTGAATGCACCCTGGCAGTGAGTTATGTGTCAAAGGGTGGCAACATGCAGATGCCTGCACGTTGAAGTCCTCCCTGCTTGCAGTCCTGCAGGCGACGTGTAGAAGAGCCTGAGAGGAGATTACTCTAACCGTTCATGTCGACATCCCATTCACGCTAACGCCCTGTACTGTTGTGCAGCCATCGAGGGCACCTGGGAGTACAGCTACTCCGCTTTGTCCCGAGTGGACGCGAGCTGGGGCCTGTGGGATACTGGCCGGCCCAACACCACCACCCCGAACAGCCAGGACTGTGGCCAGTTCCTCCTGCGCAAGGTCGGCAACGTCACGGTGCAGGCGTGGCGCGACGTCCCGTGCACGCCCCAAGAATCTCCAGAGGCACAGAACCGCATCTTGTGCCGAAGTAAGTACTGCCTGTGCACAACAAGTGCTGGATGCCATTCTGTGATACCCTGTCGCCCTGATTGCGGGTACCCTGCGCCCTGTTGCCTCAGGTGTTGCCCCAAGGTTTTCTAGGTATTCGGCCCTGTTTGTGCGCTGTTTGTTGCTGTTGCGCCGCCTATGCCGTCCAGCTTCGTGGGCTGTTTCGGTTGTTGGCCCTTGTTCCCTTTGTGGTTGTTCCTCTTTTGGGCCCTTGTCTTTTCGTTGTGTCCTTTCGGCTGTCACTGTGTCTGTTTTCTGTAGTCTATCTGTGTGAATGACGGCTCACCACTAGCATGTCGCGAATCTCCTACAATAAGTGTTGGGGCTCGTAAACTGGTTCAACTGGTTCATTCTCATTCATCAGCTGTTACAGTTATCCGCTGCCACTTGAGACGGTGCGACCAAGTCTAAAAGGACGACGATGACGATGAAACAAACCCCGATGTAAACCCCATTTTTCAGTCTGCCCGACTCAGAGAGCAGCAACCACGCCAGGCGCGGCGCCGCCCCCAGACGTCGCCCCTAGTCCTCATGTATCATGAAAGACCGCGCGCGTAGGCGCGCAACGGCGCCACGCCAGGCGCCGCCGCAACCGGCAATGCACGAGCCAACCGCAGTACGTGGCACGCCGTGCGGGCCTACAGACTAGAACCCGCGCCCCGCGCCAACGGCGCGACGGCCGGTGCCAGCCGAAGGCACTGCCGAACATGCTGGCACGCCACCAAGCCCGCCGACGTGGGCGGACGCTGCGGTGGACGCTTCCCCCTCTGGCCCGTGATGCTAGTTGAGCTGGGAGGGCAGGTGGGAAACTAACGACCGGCACGGTCGCAAAGCGTCGGAGCGTAGCTCAGCAGAGAGCTACGCAGTGCCGCAATACAAGGAAGAAGGGATTGGGCAGACTACCAGCCACAGGCTGGGAAGTCCAATCATACACCGCCGCTAAAGCGGCACAGCTGCTTCTGCAGGTAAAACCGTATAGGTGCGGTACGATGGTACCGTACTCCAATTGATTACAGCTTAAATGAAAATCCGCCATCTGCCCCATTCATTCATACTTCATGGAGCAGAAGCGACCCTACGCATAAAGACCGCCCGCCTTTTGACAGCAGAGGACTCCTGTTTCATTGTATGTTAACTGTATCAGGCCCGGCAAATGTGGCCCACCCATCTGCGCAATGGCTTTCCATCTTGCAACTACGGCCCCCGCGGTGGTACCGCAGGGACCGTGCCGCGCTCGATCGAGGTGCAGGTGCTGGACGTGCGGTCGAGCGCCTCCACGGAGCGTGGCACGGTGGACGCCGCAATGCGCCCAACGGCCAACAACCCCCTGCAGGTGCGCCGACAAATGCAGCTGAGGAAATGTCCCTTCATAGGCGCTGGCGTTCAGGCGCATGCAGCTCCGGATCCGAGGTGCCTTGATCGACGGTGTCGTAGTTCCTCCTGGGACATCATGTATGTTTGTGCTGTACGGTAGATATGCGGATCATCTGGCATGGCATGATGATAATTATTTCTCGCGCTGTTATGCTTCGTGTGGCGGGAGCAGGCCTCCGTTGCCCGAGCCGTATCCCCCGCCATCAGCTACCAGTTCACCAGTTCGACTCGAGAGGAGTTCCTCATGTTCGACGTGCTGAGCACATGGGATGCCGCCGACGCGTTCTGCAAGGTATGCAGAACAGGTCGCCAAGCGGGCTTGCTAGGATTGCTGACCAGTGGCGGGAGCTTGGTGTTCACTTTCCCACATGTGGCCGCTCTTGCCACTGCTGCTCGTCAACCGTGGAGCCAGCCCGTGCGGTTGAAATGCTGTCGCAGGCCCACAATGCCAAGCTGGCGCGCTTCGATAGCAACGACGAGCTGGAGTACAGTGCTCTCATGATGCAGCGATGGGCGTACCAGGAGCTGGGCACTGCAGTCCTGCTCTGGTTTGGAGCTACGGCCGATTCGGGTGCGTGCAGTTTTACAGGCAACATCAACGGCGCCATCTGCATAGCATGTGATGGGCCTGCGCAGCTCACGAGCGTTACATGGATGGCAACAACAGCACACACACGCTACTATATGCCCGGTTGCTTGTTCCTTCATTTGTCAGAGGTGCATTGGGTATGCATTTGCGGGCTGGGCCCTTTGGACAAGGGGGGGCGCTCCGGGCATGTTAGCCTGACCCATACCACCATCGCAAGTGCAATTGATGGGCCAGAGGTGGCATCACCAAGACTTGTTCACCCGGCGATGCATCGCCGGTGCAGGTCTCACCGACTGGCGCTACTCGGACGGAGACATGCTCAAATTCACCGCCTTTACCACCGCCCCCGGCGAGTCGTCTACCAGAGGGAGGTACTGCGGCAGCGTTGCTTACACCTACGTCACCCACGTGGATGAGTCCGACTTCATTGCGCACAACGCCCTACCGCCCGGCAATGAGGTTCCTTCCGCCACCTGGCTTGCAGAAGACTGCAGCATGACACTCCGCTTCATGTGCAGGCGTAAGTGCCCCGTGGCAGGAGCTCTTCGTATTCGGGCGTGTGGTGTGTGCATCGGTGCGTGTGTGTGTATATGTGCGTCTTCTAAGTGTATATGTGCGTGTGTATGTGTGCGCGTAGGCGTGGGCGTGTGCATTTGTGTGCGCGTGTGCATGTGCGTGTGTCTTTGTGCTTGTGCGTGTTTTTGTGTGCGCTTGCGTGTGCCTGTGTGTTTGTAGTAGTAGGTTCGTTACATGGGGGCGGTAGGCCGCTTGTTAGACGTCCAGCCACCCACGAACGCGAAAGCATTGTGAGCGTGTTTTTTGCGTGCACGTGCGTGTTTTGTGATGTGTGCGCGCGTGTGTGTGTGTGTGTGTGTGTTTATAAGAAAAGAGACCGTGGGAAGAACAAACGAATCCGACTGTACCGAAAGGCGCCAGCGAGGATGGACGGCGCAAAGTCCACACCAGCCGGCTGTATGTGGCGTAGACAAAGCGCTGGGCTGGCTATGTGTGTGTGTGTGTGTGCGTATCTCTTCTTTTCAAGTGTGTGTGCAAGCGTGTGTGTGTGTGTGTGTGTGCGAGCATGCATTACAGTATTCCAGAACAGCGTATCTTCTTCTTCTTAAGCGTGTGTGTGTGTGTGCGAGCGTGTGTGTGTGTGGTGTGTGTGTGTGTATGTGCGCGTGCATGTGCGCGTGTTTTTGTGTGTTTTTTGTGTGTGTGTGTGTGTGTGTGCGTGTTTTGTGTGCGTGTGCGTGTGTGTGCGAGCGCCTGTGTGCAAGCGCGGTTGTGTGTGGGTGTGTGCGTGCGTGTGAGCCCCCGCCAGTTGGACCCTGGCTAAGGCAGTCCCATTGATTGATGCGATAATCGGCAACTGCCTTTTGGAGGTCGTGGGTTCGAACCTCATTCTTTGACTTCCAGTGCTGGCAGCGGAGTAATGCCCAGTGGCATGCGGGACGTCAGGAAGGCAGGATTGCTACCACCTCCGTAAGAAGGGTGGCCGTCGCATCCCCCGCCAATGGAAGGGAAACTGGACGAGGCATTGCCACGACATAAGCTCGTGGAGGTGGCTGGCATGCGAGAGGTCTCGGGTTCGATCCCCATAGGGGTCGAGAGATTTCGGGCACGTCTGTGGTTGTTTACTGTATCTTGCTCGAAGCCACCGGCTGTTGTTGTTGGTAGATCTGGCCTCTGCAGGACAGCCCCCCAAGCCCCCATAGCCCAGAAGTTTAAGCGGCACCGCACGAACTGGTTGAGTTGGTGGGATGCTTTAACGAACGCGGGCTTGGTCCCAGCGTAATGTAGTGTTAGTAGTTATGCTTCATTGAATAGAACCGCGCACCACGTGACAATCACATGTCAGGATCAACCAGAGCTGTGCTTACGACCTGCTGTGTATCGTACGTATCCCATTCACACGGACAGCTCGCCGCGTGTGTGTTTTGCATGCAGGGTCCTTGGCGGCGCGCCCCGAGCCCAGCCTGCCGTGGTGCCCAGCGCAGCCCTGCTGATGCGCAACTACCGCTACAGCTACTTCCACCAGGAGATGACGTGGCCACAGGGCCAGGCCTACTGCCAGAAGCTGGGCGGCCAGCTCGCCACCATCCGTTCGGCAAATGACGCCAACAGGATTGTTGCCGCGCTGACCGAGTGGGCCCTGGACTCGCGTGTCACGGCCCAGAACAAGCTGTGGATCGGCGCCAGCAGGGACGGTAAGGGCGATCTGCTGGAATGCTTCACGTATGGGGTTGGCCCA
>JAZKJV010005900.1:0-128985 GCA_037367405.1 Ottelia alismoides | reverse complement strand
TGCGCCGCCGTGTCTAATCATGACCTGTGGCTCTCGCGCCTGCTACAACCGAGTCAAAGCACATTGGACCCCTAGGGTCCGTCTGCAGGCTGTGGCGGGCGCGAGCTTGCGCTGTGTCCCGGTGCGGCATACATACTTGCCAAGCCAGGGCACCCCGGCATCGTGCAGCCGCCCATTGCCGTCGGCGTGGGCTTTGTGAACAGTACGGTCTGGGGAGTTTCCGTCAACAGCTGAAATTCAGCGCAGCCACGGAACACCTCAGGAAAACCCGCCCAGGCGGGAATCAGGAAGGCCCCGCCCGTGCTGTGAGGCTTGCGTGCTTTACAGGCTCAAGAAATGCTCCAACCCACGCCTTCACCAGGTCCAACTGGAAGGGAGGATTGACCCACACTTGCTCGCCTGCACAGGTCCGCCTGAAGAAAGGGCTTGCTCAACGAGCAGTACCGGGCACAGGGCTGTGTCTCCGCTATCGTTGCATGCAGCGTCTAACGTGAACTCGCGCCCTATCTCCTCCCTGCAGCTGCTCCACACGCTCCATCTGAGCATGCGGTCACTGTTCAGCTGCGGGGGAGCGGGGATACCGGACGACCTGCTGCGCTTAGCGACGGACACGGGCAAGGGGGGTGGAGAGTCCCGCGCTCTCGCTCCCTTCTCACCCGTCACTGGCCGGCTGCCCTAGACTGGTTGCGCGCCGCCACGAGTTCTTGCACGGGCACGTCTTGGGGTCGGCGCGCGGGGTTTGGGCACAGTAGCTTGCCGTCCGCGCCCTTGCGCGACTTGTGCCCCGGCTTGTAGTCCTGGTGGCAACCAATAGCAGGTGCTCGTGGGGTCCTCAGCCGAGCGGGCGCTTCGGGCTGGGCCGCCATTGCCGCCACCCTGGTGGTGCCGCTTGCCCTGCGATTGTGCAGCCGCCCGGCCACACGCGGTCCTTTCGGAGCCCCTTTCCCTGCGCCCGCCGCGGCCTGCTGTTGCCGCGACGTGCGGAAGGCCAAGTCTTGTTCACGGCGTGCGCAATAAGGGCGTCCAAGTTTGACCAAGGTTGACCCTCAGGGGTCAATGTGCATTCGCGGCGCAGAGGTGGCAGTGCCTCCAGCCCCACCAAGTACCACGCGGTCTGGTCGGCCACGGCATTTCTCCCGCGTCGCAAACAGGTCACGAATGCGCAGGTTGTACGATGCAGCGTGTCCTTGCCGAGCTCGTAATGCCATTCTCCCCTCATGCAGCTTGCGGCGCGCCCACTCAGGGTCGCGCTTGAGCGGGTCACCGTACTGCGTGAGAATTCTATGCGCAACCGCTCTGCAGTGAGCTCTTGTCCTGCAGCAGCCAGTCGTTTGCGCAGCGTAGCCAGCCACTGCAAGTGTCACGAATCGCTCCAGAACCAGAGACACAGCTGTCAGTACGGCAGTGTTAGGAAACCCTCCCTGTGTAAGCGGCGTCAGCTTGCGCCGCCGAATTCGGGCTGTGTGCTCCCATATACTCCGTGGCGGAGGTCCCTTGTGCCTGAGCCCGACACAAGCTGGGGATCGTTTCCCCTAGCCACGGCTACCTTCTATTCCCTGTTAGCGTGTGGTTCCGTCTGGGTTATATCGGCGCTTACTGGGCTTATCCACATCATCCGGGCGTTCACTTCCATAACTCCACGAGCTACATGGCTGATAACTCCAGCAAGGTCAGTGCGTAGTTTCGTGTCAGTGGTTTCGAAGCCCCGTTGGCTTCTTGGGGCAGTAGGGGCTTGGTGCCACCTGGGCAGGACGTTGCCGCGTCGCCAGGGCGAAAAAGGCACCAACGGTCAGGCAGACAGGGCTGGTACTCACGGCAAGGACAGTGCTGCGGTAGCAAGAACGCACGACGGCCAGGCCGTGAAGCGTGAGCTCCAGCCTGGGGCTCTTGGCCTGATACCATGCCACCCAAGGACACGAGCAGCAAGGCCCCGAAGCAAGCGGGTGCTGAGCCAACATCGGCGGGCCCACAGGGGGTTCCTTCTAAGCGGGCGCTGAAACGGCGGGAAAAAAACGGCCCGTGCAGCGGCGTTCCAGCAGGAAGCATGCCGGGCCGTGCCCCTGTGAACAGGTTGCGCCGGATGAGAATGAGTCCTCCCTCCGGCGGGACCTGATGTGACCTCGATATCGACCGACAGCGGCAAGAGCGCTGGGGTCACCCGTGACGAGCTGCGCAGTATCCTGAGCGAGACATTTGCGCAGCTGGGGCAGAGATTAAGGGCAGCATTGTCCAGGGCTTCGAGGTCGGTGTGGCCAAAGTCTGGAGAAGCACCAGCCGCCATCGGCGGAGCAGAAGCAGGCCGAGCAGGACCGCCGGGGCCCAGGAGGAGAATGCAAGCTTGAGAGGCAGCGCGTATTGTACCAGGTGCTTACGCTTCTGTCCATGGGCAAGGGCAAGGCGGAGTTCGCGGGCTGCACCGCCGAACAGAAGCTGGCGCGCTGGGTCGCACTCTGCACGGCGACTCTCCCGGCGCAGGGGGAGGAGCCACTGACAGAGGAGGAGTCCTTGGTTCTGCCGGCTGAGCCGGAGGACGAGGACGACGGCGAGGTACGCGAGGGCGGGCCGGTCAGGTACTAGCCTGCAAAGTGCCAGTCAGGGCATCGCGCATGCGCCGGCGGACCCCAAATCGGTGCCCAACACGAACCGCTTGCCTGGCCTAGCCGGTTCAGCGGCAAGGTCGCAGGGCAGGCCGCTGACGGGGCCACTCTTTGACCAAGGTTGACCCTCAGGGGTCAATGTGCATTCGCGGCGGGTTTGACCAAGGTTGACCCTCAGGGGTCAAAGTGCATTCGCGGCGCAGAGGTGGCAGTGCCTCCAGCCCACCAAGTACCACGCGGTCTGGTCGGCCACGGCCATTTCTCCCGCGTGCGCAAACAGGTCACGAATGCGCAGGTTTGTACGACGCAAGCGTGTCCTTGCCGAGCTCGTAATGCCATTTCCCCTCATGCAGCTTGCGGCGCGCCCACTCAGGGTCGTGCTTGAGCGGGTCACCGTACTGCGTGAGGAACTCTATGCGCAACCGCTCTGCAGTGAGCTCTTGTCCTGCAGCAGCCAGTCGTTTGCGCAGCTAGCCAGCCACTGCAAGGCTGGGCCATCCAGGTAAAACTGGAAATGCGGTTCCGCCTGCTGCTTTTGCGTCACCATGTACGCCTCTACAAGCGCAAACCAGTTCTCCGGAGTGGCCCCGTCAGCGGCCTGCCCTGCGACCTTACCGCTGAACCGGCTAGGCACAGGCAAGCGGTTCGTATTGGGCACCGATTTGGGGTCCGCCGGCGCATGCGCGATGCCCTTACTGGCACTTTGCAGGCTAGTCTCGACCGGCCCGCCTCGCGTACCTCGCCGTCGTCCTCGTCCTCCGGCTCAGCCGGCAGAACCAAGGACTCCTCCTCTGTCAGTGGCTCCTCCCCCTGCGCCGGGAGAGTTGCCGTGCAGAGCGCGACCCAGCGTGCCAGCTTCTGTTCGGCAGTGCAGCTCGCGAACTCCGCCTTGCCCTTGCCCATGGACAGAAGCGTAAGCACCTGGTACAATACGCGCTGCCTCTCAAGCTTGCGCTTCTCCTCCTGGGCCCGGCGGTCCTGCGCGGCCTGCAGCTGCTCTGCCGATGGCGGCTGGTGCTTCTCCAGGACTTTGGCCACACCGACCTCGAAGCCCTGGACAATGCTGCCCTTGATCTCTTGCCCCAGCTGCGCAAATGTCTCGCTCAGTATACTGCGCAGCTCGTCTCGGGTGACCCCAGCGCTCTTGCCGCTGTCGGTCGACATCGACATCGAGTCCGACCGAAGGTCGTCGGACTCGTTCTCCGTTGCAACCGGTTCAGCACGGGCCCCGGCACGCTTCTGCTGGAACGCCGCTGCACGGGCCGTCTTTTCCCGCCGTTTCAGCGCCTGCTTAGAAGGAACCCCCTGTGGGCCCGCCGATGTTGGCTCAGCACCCGCTTGATTTGGGGCCTTGCCGCTCGTGTCCTTGGGTGGCATGGTATCAGGCCAAGAGCCCCAGGCTGGAGCTCACGCTTCACGGCCTGGCCGTCGTGCGTTCTTGCTACCGCAGCACTGTCCTTGCCGTGAGTACCAGCCCTGTCTGCCTGACCGTTGGTGCCTTTTTCGCCCTGGCGACGCGGCAACGTCTGCCCCAGGTGGCACCAAGCCCCTACTGCCCCAAGAAGCCAACGGGGGCTTCGAAACCACTGACACGAAACTACTCACTGACCTTGCTGTTGTTATCAGCCATAGTAATTCGTGGAGTTGTTGAAGGAGACGCCCGGATGATGAGGTATAAGCCCAGTAAGCCGCCGGTATGACCCAGTCGGGAAACACACGCGACCAGGGAGTAGAAGGTAGCCGTGGCTAGGGAAACGATCCCCAGCTTGTGTCGGGCTCAGGCACAAGGGACCTCCGCCACGGAGTTATATGGGAGCACACAGCCCGAATTCGGCGGCGCAAGCTGACGCCGCTTACACAGGGAGGGTTTCCTAACACTGCCGTACTGACAGCTGTGTCTCTGGTCTGGAGCGATTCGTGACACAGAGGGGGTCATCTGGTTCCAAGCGGTTCCAGCCCATCTGCTACCTGATGGCCAATCATGGCCGGAAGCTGTACGTCGGCAATGAGCATTACGTGACAAGTCTGCAGCAGTTGGACAGGGTTTGCTGGCATTACTGGCATCCAAGGAGCCTGGTGGCCATACCGCTTTTCGATGCCTCAACCAAGGCTGCACGGGGCTGCACACTGCCCCGTCAACCACACGGGCCAAGTACAGCCCAAGCAATATGAAGCAAGCTTTATGTGCTAACTTGGGTGCTGCCACTCGCATGAGCATTTGCAGCAAGACCGTAGGGTGCTGCAGGAAGTTACATAGCCGAAGCAGGCGAGGGGGGCCAAATAAAGCAAGCCTTCCGGAAGCAAACAATGAAGTATGAACATGCTCAGCAGCTAAGGCAACAGGCTCAGGCCCTTCGGCTCGGTCATCAGGCCCCTGCACCCATGCACGTATGAGCAGTATGCTGCAGCACCCGGCACAATTCGGCACTCGGCTGCCAAATGCACACCTGCACCACCAGATCGAGCGGCTCATCTTGCTAACACTGCTACCAATGTTACTTCCAAAAAACCATGGGCACAAAACACCGCGGAAGCACGTAGGGCTTGCTGTAGTAGAAAACGAGGTTTATGCATTTTTGTTGCTGCGTTTCGTGATTCCGCTCTGTTGTTGCACGGTGGAGTGCTGTGCGAGTAATGCCTTGGGCACATCCTTGATGGCTATCATGTACAGCATGCCTGGCTGTATATCAGCGTCCAGCGGTTCTATACAAGTACCCTCAGAGAAATAAAGCACTGTACTGGATGGCACTGTAGGCGGCAACAGGGCACATGCCCAATGAAGCCTATCATCTGATGCCCAGCTGTGTGCCGCAGGGGGGATGTGAACCCTGCCAACAGGCAGGCTTACCCTAGGCTATATCTATGTCAAGTATGCTAAGTATGTAGAGCTATATCTAAGAAGATTCCTGTGTGTATCACAAGGCGTTCAACTCCCCCTGAGTTTCTTCCTGACTACAACTCGGAAGCTCAAGCAATCTTTCTGAATGGCTCCTGCTCAGAAGGTGTCTCTGAGTGACTCCATCTCGGAAGCTAAACAACATGAAAGTGCTGCATTAGCTGCGGCCACACCTGCCTTGCCCGTCGGCCTGGCTGTGGGCAGATATCTGCAGGGCAGTCGGGGGTGTCCGCACCACTATGTGCAAGTTCCAGCGCTGCTGCTGCACTGGCCATGCCTATGTATTGGCGCTGCCCCTACCAACTGCCCCTCAGGGTAACTGGCCCTATTAAGCACCAGTCTAGAGCTAATGGCGCCTGTGGGCCTGAGCGCTAATGGGTAGCTATTTGACTCTATGCCCCTGCCGTGTGTGGCACACCAGCTCGCTGCATGCAGCACTGCGACCATGTACCCCGTGAGGCAGGGGATGTTCGGAATGTATCAAAGTGTGTCCTGGGTGTTTAAGCAGGTGAAGCTGGGTGCACTGTCCACATTATCTGGCCACGCTACATGCTCTATAGCCCCCTCAACTCACGCAGGGTACATGCAGGTCCCGTGTGGGTTTTGAAACTAATTGAGAGCCCACGTTTTGCGGGGCTAGCACGGAGGTTAGCTTTGGGGCATGGCAACTCTACAAAGTGTTTGACCAACTAGTTTCTGCGAATGGCCGCTGTTCCAGCCTTACCTGACCTTGTAATGTCTGTCTGCAAACGCCACAGGTTCTCCGCGACCGGTTGCTTCAGCTGCTGCGAGGGCAGGCATACCAGTCTCTACGTTGGAGCCCTCTGCGCCTTCCACGGTAATGTAATCCGGCCTTGCTCCCAGAGGCCCATCATCAGGCAATGACACCAATCAAGCTGTACCACAGCAAATCCCCTGTTGGCTTCACGAATATCGTTTGTCCCAGTTCTTGTTACACCTTTAGATAATGATCCGTCTCCACTCTAGCCAGCGAACTGCAATCACAGTACTGCTTACCATGTGGTGCATCAAGGTGTGCTCTGTAACCGCGCTGCTGGTATCGGTGTACGTGCATAGGCGTTCCTGGCATCATGAAACATGTGCTGGAGGCTTGCTGAAGCACATGTTTTATGCCAACTCCATTGCGGGAATGAGGTGTCGCTATTGTAAGAAAACGGGTTCTGACGATACATAGGCCGTCGCATTGTGCGCGAGACATCTCGAGTAACCTTTTGCTTGTGAGACTCAGTCTCACAATTGGTTTCGAATTGGTTCCGCGACAACGGGTGATTCCACACGTCGCGGAACCAATTCCGGGCCTCCACAAAAAAAAAGCAAAAAGTTAAGTCTTAAGGGCTTGGTCCCAGAGAGTGATTACCTCCAAAGGGAGGACTCTGTCGTTCCTATTTCCAGACCCAGGCCGGGGCGGCCTTCCTTCCCGAGGGGGGGGGGAGTTGTAAGAAACGGGTTCTGACGATATATAGGCGTCGCATTGTGCGCGAGACATCTCGAGTAACCTTTTGCTAGTGAGACTGAGTCTCACAGCATGGCCGACAAAGTACACAGGTGCAATCGGCCTTGCGGCCTTGATAGCCAGCATCATGCATCTCAACTGTCCGCTCGTTTCCGCAGAGTGTTATGTTGATGGGTCATCCCCGCCCCATCCAGGGCCAAGTGGGGTGGAAAGGGTTGGAAGTTAGACGAAGACGCTCGCTCTCGGCCCATACAGCACCGTTTTCGGCCTGTGTGAGCGCAAACCGCTTGCGCTTGTGTTATTCTTTGGGCTGGACATGATGGCCGTGCTCATCTTGCCTTCATACAGCCTCCACACGGGCTGCATTGTTTTCCACATCCTTCCAGCCCTCACCCGGAATGCAAAGCAAGGAACAGCAAGCACAGCGTGCTAACAGCATAGATACAGTGGCCCTGGGAACGTGAGCAGGACAGGTGCAGGCGTTCCAGGCTGTACGCCCAGCCGGGTTGCAGCCACTACATGAGGGAGTGTGCCCAACCCAGCCACCTGCACGCCGGCTGCCGAGCAGTGCTGCCAAAGCAACCTGTTGGCTTTCCAGTGTTATTGTTGTAATGACATATGAACACAACCGGCGTGTTCATGAGAACAGTTTATTTACCCTTGTTTCGGGGCAACGCATCCGTGGCCAACTACAAAAAAAGGGGGAAACGTTACGCTTGGGTCATACCCGCGTGTGTTAAGGGGCCAGAGGTGATGAGCCATCAGCAGGGCTCTGCGGCTTTACAAATCCGCCTGGCACCGTCCTTTTCCATGCTCTCGGTCATGGCGCCGGCATGTTCGGCTTGATCCGGCTACGGGCATGCTCCGCTCCGCCTACTCGCTCCGCCTGGTTGGCAGCATAGCCCCCGCCTCTAAGGGTGGTCAACTATGCCCAGGACGGCATTTCCCCCCGCAAGTAGAAAGTTGCAGGTTCAAGGATCGAACTCGCAACCTCCCGATCCATAGCGATGTCACCAATGACATTAGCACTATGAGTCCCGGCCAACTCGGACCTTTGGGGGGGGCCAACTACAACAACGCGGAAAACTGTGCGAGCACACATAGCAAACGACAGAGTTTACAGCGTTTAAGCCGTGACGGGAGTAGTCCACTTGTAGAGGACTACAAGTGCAGCTCAATGGAAGAGGTGGCACTCAAATGATACAGTTTCGGCCATTCCCCGGCATTTACAATGTGCCCTTTCCATATGATCTTCCCAATCTTTTGGAACCCGTGCCCCTTTCCGTATGGCCCCATTGTGGGTCTGGCCTGGTTGATTAAGGGCGGGGATGACCTGATGTTAGCCAAGCCAGGCTTGCCGCCGGACTACCTCCCCTGCTGCATGTACTGCATGCCATAATGCCCGCACACACCTATCCTAACTTACCCGGGCGTGCTGCTTGAGCATATCATTGACTTGCGCCTCGTGAGAGTACGTGTTTAGGTTTTGTAAGAAATGACGTACGGAGATATGTACGTAACACTTCGGTGTTGAAACATCTCGAGTAACCTCTTGCTCCGGCCCCAATGCTTACAAATGGTGTCTTCGTCCAGCCTCGCGCCTGGTGATCAGGTTCTAATCATTCCGTTGGGTGATTCCTCGGAATGGTCGCGAGTTCGAATCCTGGTAGGAACATCCGTTTTTCGGGATGGTGTTTGGGGCCTTGTGCAAGTCGGTTAAGCGGTTAAGGGCTTCGGCCTACAGGACGTGGCGCACCCTGGGAGGGAACCGTTGAGACATTCCTGGTCGTGCCGCCCGACCGTGGCCGAGGACGGCCATCCTTCCGAGGGGGGGGGAATGTAAGGAAATGACGTACGGAGATATGTACGTAACACTTCGGTGTTGAAACATCTCGAGTAACCTCTTGCTCGGCCCCAATGCTTACAGGTTTGGGGGCTAATAGTATCTTAGGTGTGGCACGGTTGAGCAGCTGCAAAGCAGTTCAACACAGCGATCATTTGAAGAAGTGTTACTTCTTGTCACGTTGCAAGAGGAATGCTCGAGATGTCCGTTCGGTGGGCCTGCGTACCTAAGTACCTTGCGCCCGTATTGTGCCGTGCCGCCCACGTACGGCCCTGGGCCGGTATGGGTTTCTGACCATTCTCCCCCCTCGGAACGCGAACGTCCCGAGAGCACTGGGATTAGACACCGCCTCCTCCTCCCGCCCATCGGGCGTCACATTGATTCCATGTCACTAGCGTACAGCTAGCGCCACATGGCCGGCTCGACAGCGTGGGGCTTCACGCCCAATCACTCATGTTTGTGAACGGAGGCACATCCATTGCTTTGTGATTTGCGCAAGGTAACTTCCCTCCCCCGTTCCGCAAGGGCCCGACTATGAGAAGAAAGCGTCCTCAGCCAGGCTTGAACCCGAGACCTGCCAGAAGAACTCTGGAGGCCATAAGGGAAAACGAGGCTTCGAAACCATTTGTCACTAGTAAGAGGACTGCTCGAGATGTCCCGTTCGGTGGGCCTGTGTACCTAAGTACCTTGCGCCCGTATTATGCCGTACCGCCCACGTACGGCAAAATACCAACTGTAACACATTCTGTTCTGTTCCGTACGGCCCTGGGCCGGTCTGTGTTTCTGACACTTCTAATACATACTATTTCAAGTCTTGGAAAGGCGCTAGTAGGCTTGCCATCACTGTCATAGTTGACCAAATTGACACCACTGCATCAACATCTTGACACCACTGCATCAACATCATTGGTCGTGTTTTGTTGTGATCATGCATTTTTTTGTGTGACCAAGCCGTTGATGATGTTTATCATGGCAAAACAGCAAACGCTTCTCAAGCCAAAGGTGGAAAATCCTGGCAGATGAGCACTCAAGTGATGAGTATCAACCTCTCGGATTCTTCTTTTCCCGGAACGATGTACTGCTGACACACACACACCACACATCGCACTTGTGCTGCAGGCATCTACAGCCCTGACCGATGGCAGCTGGCGGCTTACCGTCAAGAATCCCGCGACTGGCACCGAGACAAACTTCCAGATTTTGATCTTAGAGGTAAGCCAAGCAACAGCTTGTGCGTATGCCTTGCACCGCAGGTTTGGCGCGGCAAACCTTGTCCCCGCAAAAATGGATCAGGCTGATGGTGAAAAGATATCAAATTGCAAAATAATACCAGGTTGCAGGTTGCGCTTTTGCCGCTGCCGCCAGGCGGGTGGGCGCCAGCAATTGGGATGAGTATGGCGCGTGCGATGGCCCGTTGGCCGCGCACACCCTCACGCGGGCCGCTAATAAAGGTTGTATGAGCGCGAGAGCGCTCGTGGTGTGCTTCGCCCTGCCAAGTATGCCAGATTTGCGCCATTAGATTGCTTTACCCGGCGCTCGTAGTGGGGTGTGATGTTCCTTGATAGTTGCATCGTAGCGCTCAGTAGTGCAGCTGGAAGTACACGTCATGCCCTGATGGGGCGAGGAGCCTATCGTGGTGCGAAAAGTGCACTCACAGTGGCACATGGCTGTAGGGCATAGCGGACCGACCAACGTTCAGAGACCCTGTAGTCGCACGTGCTGCAGCAGAATAAACACGTTTATATGATCTTCCCAAACTTTTGGATCCCGTGCAAAAGAACCCGCCCACCCGGAAAGAGAGACACGTTTATATGGCCGCAGCAGGTGAGGATCAATCTTTTCAGGGTGAGACCACTGCCAGTGTGTGTCCGGGCGCACGGTGTACTCCCAGCACTTGGCGCAGAGGTCGCTGATCAAGTTGGGCTTTACAAGTAATCATATGCATTTTAAACCTGGCTGATACATGACTACTGATGTAACGGCCGGAACCATTGACACCCGCCATGTGACTGGCATACGGTCACAGGAGCCCAGCGGTCAGTACGAGCACTTTTTTCAACATGATTGTCCAGGACCTTCGCTACCACCTGTGAAAACCGCGACACGGTTGCTGCCGTGCGGAGTGTTCATGGTCCTATCCGACGTGACTTCCAAAAAAAAAAAAACTTCCATCATTGTCTGCCTTGGCGCGGTGGTACAAATCGTATTTCGATGGATGTGCATCTGCACGGCTGTCACTGCTGCACACGCACGTGGTTCGCCCTGAAACGCCTTGTAGGTCAAGGAGGACGTCGGGGCAGGGGGGCAGCAACCCGATGATGCAGCTGATGGCATACTACACATTGATGCTGACTGGGCTGGAGGGCAACCACCTGGGCAAGACAACCTGCTGCCCGGCCTTTGGCGTTGAGCTCGTTGGCATGTGCTCAGGTCAGTGATGTTTTACGAGGAGACAGATACGCTGTTCTGAATACTGGATGAATGCGGGGAAGGCGCGCATACCTGTGCAAGTGGAGTGTATGTGCGGTTATAGCCGTGGGTGGGAGGCGAAGTAGCGGGCGGGACGACATCGCAAGGCCCATCCATGTAGGACAAACTGGAAAGAAAGGAACGGTGGACGCTGGCGGGTTGAGTATAGCTGAAAGGAAGCTGAGTGGTGTGTGTGTGTGTGTGTGTGTGTGTGTGTTCTTCTTCTTCTTAAGTGTGTGTGTGTGTGTTTAAAAGAAAAGAGACCGTGGGAAGAACAAACGAATCCGACTGTACCGAAAGGCGCCAGCGAGGATGGACGGCGCAAAGTCCACACCAGCTGGCTGGCTGTCTGTGGCGTAGACAAAGCTGGGCTGGCTGAGACGACACCGCCCACACGATGCGCGCAACGAACGGCACAGCTAAACAATTGCGCAGGCAAATGCAAACGGGCAGGCAGTGCGGCAACCCAGGACGGCACACCCACAACTGTGCACCCAGCAAACGACCGTGCTATGCGAATGCGTATGCTCCCAACGAACCAACCGGGTAACCGACTGACCTGCGGGCACAAGGGCGAACCACCGGCGACGGAGGCACACAGGATGGGGCTGCGGAAGGGCAGAGCCTGGGCCAACGTTAGGGCAAGGGTGGATGCCAGAGTGCCACGCAGACAACACGCGGTGTGGGCGGTGGGTTCGAGGACGGGTGTGGAGCGGGGCAGGGAAGAGAGGAGGGGTCTGTTTGTGGAGGCAAACAGGACGGGGCCAGCCGCAGTGCGAGCTTGTATGGTGTGGGTGCTGGTGGGTTGCCAAGGCAGCGAAAGGACATGACGCTACAGGGCGTTCAGGCCGTTACGGCCATGGGGCTTATGGGGGCCAGAAAGTACGGGAATATACGACCAAAATACGGAAACGGGGTGTGAGAAAGGGGCCTGAACGGACCGTGCGCACAGGGGGGAGAGAAAATATGTGTGTGCATGCGGCAAGCAGCAGGACTGGCCGACGTACGGCTCCCCGACCTGCTGCATTGCACGACGGCGCCACGCCGCATGTGGCGGCGCCGCCAGCAGAAGGGGCGAGTGCGCGGGGACGGGTTACCGGCGCAGTGCATGCAGCGCCGTAGCGGTGGCTGCCAGGGGGTCAAACTGAAGGGTTTTACGCTGAATGTAAAAGGCCTCTGGGTGGAGCGTGAGCAACCGGGTGTAGGTGGCCCCACATCCGGTTGTGCTCGTAACCACGTTCCTGTAGCACGTGCATGACGTGGGCAATCTCAGCAGCGAAGTTGTCAGCATCGGTGATGATGCGGCGCAACCGGTGGAACTGACTAGTAAAGATATTGTTTTTGGCCATTTCATTCACGTTGGAGGACGTGTGCACAAAACGGGTGATACGGATATTCTGGAAGTCTGGTTGGTATCGCTTATCGTATAGTTTTGTGGCGACGTGGTGCTTGCCGTTCTGCATGCGCGGCACGAGGAGAATGTCAAGAAAGGGGATTTCGCCGGCCGTGAGGTGGGGGTGGTGTTGTACGGGTACCTGCAGGGTAGCCGGGTAGATGCCGTGCAAGCCATGCAGTGATTGCGTGTGGTACAAGAGCGCAGCGAGGTGTGGGTTGTCCAAGGCCAGCAAATCGTCAATGTAGCGTTTCATGAACTGGAAAAAATCCAGGATGCGTCGTGCCGCTGGTGTGCACTGGTGAACCTGCAGCAGGAACTGGTACTCGTACCAGGCGAGGAACAAGTTAGCGATGTAAGGTGCAGGGCTGATCCCCATGGGGATACCACAAGCCTGCAGGACGACGTGTGTGTGTGTGTGTGTGTGTGTGTGTGTTCGCGTGGGGTTCGCGTGTGTACCCCGTGCACTTCGTCTGCACACCCACCCATTGCATTCCGCCCGTACCTGCCCTGTGGCCCTTCTGTGCCTCGCCCCGGTCCCACGCGTCCGCCGCGCCGCCTCGTTTCGCCTTGTGTCCGCAGGTCAGTACAGGTTTGACGGCATGACACGGGCCGCACTGCATGCACTAGAGTCTGGGTTTCGTTTTCTAACCGTGTCGCTGTTGCGCTGGGTTGCGCACTGCACTTCGCCTGCCATTTGCTTAGTGGTGCTGTGCGGCATGGGAGTTTCGGCCACCACCTCTCCTCCACACCCAGCCCCCACTCCTACATACCCAGCCCCCACTCCCACACACACCTCAGCGTCAGCTGCAGCTGCTCAGCCGCCAGCGTTTCCCTTCCCCGTGTTTCCAACTGCCCCTACATGGGCCTTATGACGTCGCCCCGCCCGCCACTTCACCTCCCATCCACGGCCACCAACATACACACACGCGACGCACTGGCACAGGTATGCGCGGTCCACGGCATGCATTCCAGTACTCAGCTCAGCGTATCTTCTTTTTATTAAGTGTGTGTGTGTGTGTGTGTGTGTGTGTGTGTGTGTGTGTGTGTGTGTGTGTGTGTGTGTGTGTGTGTGTGTGTGTGTGTGTGTGTGTGTGTGTGTGTGTGTGTGTGTGTGTGTGTGTGTGTGTGTGTGTGTGTGTGTGTGTGTGTGTGTGTGTGTGTGTGTGTGTGTGTGTGTGTGTGTGTGTGTGTGTGTGTGTGTGTGTGTGTGTGTGTGTGTGTGTGTGTGTGTGTGTGTGTGTGTGTGTGTGTGTGTGTGTGTGTGTGTGTGTGTGTGTGTGTGTGTGTGTGTGTGTGTGTGTGTGTGTGTGTGTGTGTGTGTGTGTGTGTGTGTGTGTGTGTGTGTGTGTGTGTGTGTGTGTGTGTGTGTGTGTGTGTGTGTGTGTGTGTAACCCACTGGCAGCTTGTACCACCCAGATTTTGGCATATATGGGAAAATAGCCCGGGCAAAATCATAACTAACCCCAGGGCCCATATACACTTTCCATCGAGGCGGCAACCCAGCCCCGGCGCGGCTCCGGGGGCAGGGGCGTGTTGTGCTGGCGTGGGGCAGCGTGCTGCTTCTGGTCTCCTAGTGCCTGTGCGGGGTGCAAGCACGAGCTCGCTACGTGGCTGCTACTTCCTGGAGGCCGCGTCTCTTCGGCGTGCGGACGCACTGCTGGCTGCAACCAGCGGCACCGCCTGGACACAACACGTGGCGTGCATGCACGGCATGCAAGGTTTGCTGCTCCACCTCAACCCTCCCGCCGTTCTGCACGACATTGCCCTACTGCCATGGCCCCGCGCCCCACCCGCCGCACGCGCGCGCCTTCGCCTGCCTGTACACGCACTACACGTACATCCCGCACCCATGCCGGCATGCGCCTGCCCATGCCTCATGCGCCCACCCGTGTCTTGGCTCCCCGTGACTTGTCTTGACGGCAGCATGGCCTTTGGTCGCACACCCGGCACCCTCGCACTGGCAACGCACGTAGCCCTCCGCTCCCTTGCATGACACCCTTGAAAGCATCTGGCCCCGGCCCATGCGCCTCCTCCTCACCCACCCGCATGCATTCCTTATTGACCGCCGCAGCCGCAGCCTTGACCTTGCGGCCGCCACGCACGCCGCCCTCCGATCCCTCGCATGATGCCCACGCCTCGCCGGCAGTACGCCCACTGCAGGGCCGTACTGCGCATTGCGGAAGTCGGGGGAGCCCCTTCGGGCCACTTCTTCCGCGGTGCTTCCTGTCCAGTCGCCCCCCTCCCTGGCCCCGACCACCCCCCCCCACCCGCCCTCGGCTCCTCTATCCCTTCGCACTTATGTTGTTGTTTCGGTTTGCGTTTGTCTTCCCCTTTTTCACGGTATCTGTTTGGCCAGCCTGCCTCCCCTGGGTTCGCGTGTTTAGCCCCTGCACTTCATCCGCACACCCACCTATTGCATCCTGCCCGTACCTGCCCTGCGCCCCCTTTGTGCTTCTCCCCGACCCCACGCGTCCGCCGCGCCGCCTCGTTTCGCCTGGTGCCCGCAGGTCAGTACAGGTTTGGTGGTGGGACACGGGCCGCACTGCATGCACTAGCGTTCGGGTTCCGTTTTTTGTCCGTGTCGGTTGCGCGGGTTGCGCACTGCACTTCGCCTGCCATTTGCTTAGTTGTGCCGTGCGGCATGGGAGTTTCGGCCACCACCTCTCCCACACACTCAGCCCCTACTCTCACACACACCTCACTCAGCTTCCTTTCAGCTATACTCAGCCCGCCAGCGCTCTGTGTTTCCCACTTCTCCTACATGGGCCTTGCGACGTTGTACCGCCCGCCACTTCGCCTCCCACGGCCATTACCGCACCCTCCACTCGCACAGGTATGCGCGCTTCCCGGCATGCATTGCAGTATTCAGAACAGCGCTCTTCTTCTTTTAAGTGTGTGTGTGTGTGTGTGTGTGTGTGTGTGTGTGTGTGTGTGTGTGTGTGTGTGTGTGTGTGTGTGTGTGTGTGTGTGTGTGTGTGTGTGTGTGTGTGTGTGTGTGTGTGTGTGTGTGTGTGTGTGTGTGTGTGTGTGTGTGTGTGTGTGTGTGTGTGTGTGTGTGTGAAAAGAGACCGTGGGAAGAACAAACGAATCCGACTGTACCGAAAGGCGCCAGCGAGGATGGACGGCGCAAAGTCCACACTAGCTGGCTGGCTGTCTGTGGCGCAGACAAAGCGCTGGGCTGGCTGAGACGACACCGCCCACACGATGCGCGCAACGAACGGCACAGCTAAACGATTGCGCAGGCAAATGCAAACGGGCAGGCAGTGCGGCAACCCAGGACGGCACACCCACAACACTATGCAACACTATGTGTGTGTGTGTTTAAAAGAAAAGAGACCGTGGGAATAACAAACGAATCCGACTGTACCGAAAGGCGCCAGCGAGGATGGACGGCGCAAAGTCCACACCAGCTGGCTGTATGTGGCGTAGACAAAGCTGGGCTGGCTGAGACGACACCAGTGTCGTGTGGTGTGTGTGTGTGTGTGTGTGTGTGAGAAAGAGAGAGAGAGAGAGAGAGAGAATCCTCCATACCCAGCCCCCACTCCCACACACACCTCAGCGTCAGCCGCAGCTACTCAGCCGTCAGCGTTTGACTTCCCCGTGTTTCCAACCTCCCCTACATGGGCCTTATGACGTCGTCCCGCCCGCCACTTCACCTCCCATCCACGGCCACCAACACACACACACGCGACTCACTGGCACAGGTATGCGCGGCCCACGGCATGCATTGCAGTATTCAGAGCAGCGTATCTTCTTCTTCTTAAGTGTGTGTGAGAATAGCGTATAGCGTATCTTCTTCTTATTAAGTGTGTGAGAATAGGGGCTGAGTGTGTGGGAGGTGTGGTGGCCGAAACTCCCAGGCCGCACGGCACAAATAAGCAAACGGCAGGCGAAGTGCAGTGTGCAACCCGCACAACCGACACGGATGGAAACGGAACCCGGACGCGAGTGCATGCAGTGCGGCTCATATCAGTGATATATACGCATAATCCGCAAGCTTGACATGCGGCTTTACCATCATCCTGGCTAGGCGTCAGTGTGTGTACATCCCATCCACGGCCACCAACATACACACACGCGACGCACTGGCACAGGTATGCGCGGTCCACGGCATGCATTCCAGTATTCAGCTCAGCGTATCTTCTTATTAAGTGTGTACATCAGCTTCGCTGTGTTGAGCAAACACGTGGCATGTTGTCTTGCAAAACCGTAAGGCGGCCTGCACACACCACCTGGCTCGAGTCGTGAAAAGCACGACCCATGCTGGAAGCGCTTGGTCAGGGTTTTTCCTGCCTTTACACGCGACCGCGTGTTGGTGTAGGGTTCACGCGCTGTACTTTACCAACAAGGTCAACTGCCAGGTAAACGTGGCGTTGGGCTGGAAGGCTAGACTGGGACGCAAACTACGCTTTGACCCTAATGCCAGGGTGCCATTCACATCATGTGTCTTGCTGCGTGCTTGCAAATAGCCGAACGCACGCTGGGCCAGCATACAGGTGTCTGCCATAGTGTGTCTTCCGTGCCCAAGTCTGCTCCCCAATCTGCTTTCATGTGTGTGGCCATTGGCGTAAATCTCATCATGACTGTGTTGTGCTGGTCCTGATGTGGTGGTGCCCAAGTCTGCTCCCCAATCTGCTTTCATGTGTGTGGCCATTGGCGTAAATCTCATCATGACTGTTGTGCTGGTCCTGATGTGGTGGTGCCCAAGTCTGCTCCCCAATCTGCTTTCATGTGTGTGGCCATTGGCGTAAATCTCATCATGACTGTGTTGTGCTGGTCCTGATGTGGTACTCCTGTGCTGCTGCAGCCGCTGACGCCCATGCTGCACCTTTCAGACCTGCGGGACTCAGTGGGCGGGTACACGGAAGGCCTGGCGCGTGCGCTGAAAGCGCTGGCGCTGTGCCTGGACAAGCTACGCGCATACTATGCCAGCGTGACACCTACACAAGCTGCTGCTGCTCCTGCAGCCGGTGTTGCAGCAGGTCGTAGCCCGCTTGTAGCGGGCAACATACCGTACATGCTTCACGACAGGTATGTGGCTCTGACATACAGTGCGGTACTGGACGTTACAATACGTTTGACCGCACACTCGGCCATGCGTGCATAAGGGGGCTAGGCACACAAAAGCTGCCCAGCAAGGCATGCAGACCGCCGGGGCCCAAGCCACCTGTCGCTATGCACCAACGCAAGTGGCTTGTCGGGTGGGTGCAGCCGGGCGCTGCTCCCAACCCAACCTTCTGCAAACGAGCGACGTACCAGTACACCTACCCTTGTGGCTGGGTAGTTCGCAAGGCTGCTCTGTAAGACACGGGTTCTGACGATACATAGGCGTCGCATTGTGCGCGAGACATCTCGAGTAACCTTTTGCTGGTGAGACTCAGTCTCACAATTGGTTTCGAATTGGTTCCGCGACAACGTACGGGTGATTCCACACGTCGCGGGTTCGATCCGGGACCTCCACAAAAAAGCAAAAAGTTAAGTCCTAAGGGCTTGGTCCCAGAGGGTGATTACCTCCAAAGGGAGGACTCTGTCGTTCCTATTTCCAGACCCAAACCGGGGCGGCCTTCCTTCCGAGGGGGGGGGGGAGTTGTAAGAAACGGGTTCTGACGATACATAGGCGTCGCATTGTGCGCGAGACATCTCGAGTAACCTTTTGCTGGTGAGACTCAGTCTCACATGCTCCATGCCCATCGTGCCCAGCCCCCTTAACTCACGCGGGTTTGACCCAGCGTGTTATTGTATTATATTTTTATCGTTTTTGTTATTGTTATTATTACCAGCACACCTCCTGCTCCAGGGGGCGCCGATAGTTCTAGTCATTACATCGGTACTCATGCATTAGGCTATTTCAATGTATGTGATTGTGATTGCACGTAAAACCAGAGCTGATTGACAACCTCTGACCGTGCAAACTCCACACAGCCTGCGAACGCAGCCGCGCGATTCACGTGTCTCTCCGCATGCAGGTTCGAAATGGTCCGCAAGGTTGGCGGCGGCAGCAGCGTCAATTCACTCTTTGTCTGCTCAAGCCCGGGGCAGGACACCCGATTTGTCAAGATCATGCGACCAGTCAACAGGTGCGCGTCACGGTGGTAGTAGGTTCGTTACATGGGGGCGGTGGGCCGCTTGTGAGACGGTGTGACGAAAACGTAACAACCGCCAGGTATTTGCTGCTTACATACACGGGTGGGCGGGTTCTTTTGCACGGGTTCCAAAAGATTGGGAAGATCATACACGGCGCATGATCCAAGGGTAGCGGCAGCGGCCTGCCAGGTGCGTGACCTGGCTGCAGTGAAGCTGCCCATGCGAGGCGCTTTGTAGCCTATCGGACACAACACTTTGTGGCACGTTAGGCGTGACACTTGACAGCACATTGGGCGTGCAGACGTACTCGTACGTCCAAAATGCTTGGGAGCCCTTCTAGCCGTGCAGCGCAGTTTTGCTTAGGCTCGTTGCCCATTGTCATTGCTAGGGCTCCGTGGTGGCTAGTTTCAGTTTTTTTTAGTTTGATATGACATCAACTGGCAAAGCTGACACCCTCAAAACGAACGCAGCCTGGGCTACCCCACCAAGCTGCACAAGGAGCTGGCGGACAAAGGGCACGCACCACGGCTGCTGGAGGAGGTACGGCAGTGTGGGTGCGTTCATAACGGCGAGCGCGAAGCCTTTGAAGCCTCCCACTGCAGGCGCATGCTGGATGCGTTGGTGAACGTGACAACGTGCTTGTGCGCGATGGCGTGACGCATGGCACAAGAAGGCGGTGGTTGGGCGTGTGTGTTTTACTTGGAGGGTTTTTTTTCGTTCATGCAGTACTACTATACGTAGGGCTTGACACATGGGGTGCAAGTTGCGCGCACTTGGCTGTGTTGGCCGCACAACCGCACTTGCTGCTGTCACCCACATACATGACGCCCTGCGCGTACTGCTCTAGTTCCGTCGTTTGCTTGTGCTACACTGGTCTCCCCCTTGCCATCTGTGTCTGGATCATAGCGGTCTTGCGGCTGTCCAGACATCTTCCTGTACTTCCTGTTTGTTGGTTCCCCGTTTTCCTGCCCTCATAGGGCCGCCCTTTGCGCCATAGCCTCTCAGCCTGTAATCCCCAACTTCCAACATATGCATGTGTGTGGCGTGTGTAACTGTCTCGGATGTGTTGTACATGCGCCCTAAACCAGCCGAAGAAGTTCCCCGGTGGCTTCGTCGTGCTGGAGATGGAGTATCTGGACCCAGCGGCTGGGTGGATGCAGCTCGACCGCTTCCTGGGGACCTACCAGGGCGACACCGAGGTGCTGGCCGCCAAGCTGGAGGGGGGCGCTTGCAGCGCTTCATGAGTGCCTCAGGAGCAAAGCTGTCCACGGAGACCTGCGCCCACAAAACATCCTCGTGAGGAGGTGCGAGCATGGTTCTTCAGTGGGGTTTGGCCTTAGTCTGGGTTGGCCGAGCGAGATAATCAGCTGTATCAGCCGCCCGGAACAGGGGCAAGACAGAGCACTGTAGTCCGGGCTGGCCGGAGCAGGCCATATACGCATCGCAAGTAGAACATATATATACATACATGTATATACACATACATGTACATACATATATACATGATCTTCCCAAACTTTTATACATACATATATACATACATATACATATATACATGTATATATACATATATGCACAACTAACATTGCCGTCCAACCACTCGGGGACAGAAATCAGTGCGGGTCAGCGGCCGACAGCCGAAAGCACTTCAGGCGACCTCGTGTGGGCAAATCGCCATCATTTCTCATGCGGAAAGAAACAGCAGGACGCCTGTAGCCATACCCATCCACTGCTGTCGCTACCTGCTGTCGCTTAAGGCGCAAAGGTTCCACCAGAGGTATTGCAGATTCGTGATTGCAAGTGAACACACCCGGAAACGGTGCAAGCCCTCCACTGCAACAGGAGCCGACCACAAAGCCAGCCGCCAAGCAGCAGTAATTAGGTAGCAAGTATTACATTGTAGTGACGTTGCTCAAAGTAAAAAGCGTTGTGTACAGGCAGCAAACCAGCCTCACGCGCGCACACCCAAGTCGAGGCCCGCGGCGTGCCAAGGAGGCGCCAGGCGCGCGACGGTTGCCGGCCTGCCCGCGCGTACGGGAGCCACGTGGCGAGGAACCAGGTGCGCACAATAGGAAAGTGGGGCAAGGGGCCCACTTGCGAGCGCCACGGGAAAGCAGCCTGCTCCACGCTAGGACCCCACCACCGCTGCTGAACCCACGAAGCGGAGGACCAAACGAGCAAGGGACGACAAAGAATCTCGCAAAACCGCTAAGCCCAACTTGGAGGTGTGTGCAAGCAAACCGAAAACTGCAGTTTTCTCTCAAAAGAACGCGTATCGGGCTGCGCGCTTGCAGGGCGTGCTTGTTTACACCATAAGAGGTGTGCTGGAAGTGTCGCACACACCATCTGTCGCAGTGCGTTGACCGGAACTCGCACTGACTTCTGTCCCCGAGTGAAACCCAGATAACAGGTGGGCCCTACCCTGCGGTACGGCGTAGCGCGCCTGGGCGCGCCCGGGCGTCGCCTGCTGCACAGTGATACACTGCCTGCCGTTTTAATCCTCGCCATTTGCTCCGTGCTAGCCCATCGTGCCCATCGTGCCCAGCCCCACACGCGGGTTTGACCCAGCGTAATGTTATTATTATTATCATTATTATTATTATTATTATTCCTCACGCCTGCTATATGAGCTCAAGCTATATGAGCACCGGTCCTCAATCAGTCCCCTATCGAAACAACTTGGCTTACCGCCACCGCCATCAGCACGTACCGAACCTACTACTACGTACAAGGCACACACTCTCACGGGCTTGCATTAAAGGCGCGCTATGCCGTACGGCAGGGCTCACCTGTTATCTGGGCTGGACGGTAATGTTAGTTGTGCTTCGTGTGTTTCGTGTGTGTTTCAACAGGTAGCATCGTTAGCTATTCACCACAGCATGCGTGCTAGCGCGGTGGTGCAGCACCGCGCCATGAGTTCGCGACACGGCGACCAGCCGACCGCCGCATCAACTGCCGCCACCGTTGTGTCATCATCGGACAAGTGGCACCTGAATAACCGAAGGGGCTAAAGGACTTGGTTACAGCAAAGTAAGGTTTGGGCAAACCACTTCCGGGATCCCAGGCGCGTTTGACGGCGAGGCGTGGTCGCTAGCCGCGGCCAGAACCCCCCCCCCCGGGAGGTGCGGGCTCAATTCCCTGGACGGAATAAGTCTGGTTTGCCCGCGGTGGGCCGCCACGTCTTGTTTCAGGCCGTGGCCCAGGCCCCAAGTCCGGCTGCTGCACGGCGTGAAGAACTCTGGGTGCGGGTGAGGGTCATGTGGGCCTGCCTGCCTACCCACGGGTTGTGGCGATTGTTAATCCGGCTCGTGCGCTTTGGACTCAAGCGTTCCACAACCAAGTATCGTCCGCTTCATATAGGGCGTGTCCGCCGGGTCCATGCTTGCCAGTCCTGCCGCTGCGTTGCATCGCAGCTATTGGCGAGCTTTCCAGCGTGCGCGGCCATCAAATGGGTGCAGAAGGCTCGGCCCCAGCAGCACGTACTTCCTTGGCCAGCCCCCTTGAATGCTTCCGTACAGCGCACCAGCGCGTAGTGGCTCCCTGTCCGACCACGCACGTGTACTGGTTGGGGGTGTATGTGCAGGGGCCTGCCAGGACGCCAGCCGCGGTTAAAGGCGCCCAACACATCCTCCTATCATAAAACCAACAACCGGCAGTATGACAAGCAACGTAGCCAGGGCTGCCGAAGTTTGTATTGTTGTTTTGGTTTTGGCTTGTCGTTCGAGCCGTTCCGCGTCCATTGAACCGACAGGCCCGCCAAAGAGAACGCACGCTGTGCCTGCTAACTTGCTTGCCGCCCACGGTAGCGTATGAGTGGTTTTTCAACGTATTGTTCTGTGATGTTTGTGCCCCCATTCCTGCCCCATGGATTATTGGGACCTCCTTTGATGTGGCATGCGGCGCAGACCCTGCCGCCCGAAGGCTCTCCAGGAGACGGCTTGGACGTCATGATTATTGACCTTGACTGGGGCGGCCGCCAAGGCGCCGCCGTTTACCCGCCCTTCATCAACACCAGCAACGTGTCGTGGCCGTTGCCCGACCCCATCGGCAAGCGCATCTTGAAGAAGCACGACACGTGGCACCTGAAGAAGATGCTGCAAACGATGCGCAGCAGCCGCCGCCCCCCACCCCCTACCACGGCTGCCCTCGGCCGCCAGGGCAGCAGCAGCAACAACGTAGGGCGCGTTACAGCTGCCGACCCAAGCTGGCGGCCGGGGTCTACACGCCGCCGCACCGCCGCATGGCCTGGCGAGGTGCTGGTGCCCAGCACGCGCTGGTGGTGCTGTAGGTGTAGACCTGCAGCACCTGATCAATTGGTGGAAGCTGTGCCTTGTGCGTCCGTATCAATGTTGGAGGGCTGGTCACACTGGGCCGGTTAGGGTCTTTCACTGCAAAGCATTTGCAGGCTAGGTGAGGCCAAAGTGATGAGCCAGGCAGTCCACGCCAGCTGCGGGTAGCAGTAGTTGTGCCGGTTCCGCATCGGATGGCACAGGCGGCATGGCAAACAGACAAACCCAAATGGCTAGTCATTGAACTTATTTATCTAAGTATGACGCGGCACTGCGTCTGTGTGTCAGTCTGGGCCTTATGTCTGCCCTTAGGGCTGGGGCGCGGGGCAATCCTGGCGGCGCCACCTGTTTGCTGAGCAAGTTGTGTTCCCCGTCGACAGCTCTGCGCTGCTCAACGTCATGCGCGGCTTTTACGGTCTGTGCTCGCTACCAGGCGCATGCGGTGCCATGGATGGGACGTTCATGCGCATCGTAAAACCTACCAAACGCTACGCACGCTTTCCTGACATTTTCTATTGCTACAAGAAGTACTCCGCTATCATCATTTTGGCTGTAGTGGACTCTACCGGCCGTTTCCTGTCCGTCGAAGCGGCGCGTCAGGCTCGTTGGGTGACGCGGCGTGCTGGAATACCAGTTGGCTGAAGGCGGACATTGAAAGCGGCACCTTGCTCAAGTTGTCGGATGCTGACGCGGCTGTGTTGCGTCATTGGTCTAATGGCAGTACCTCTCGCCCGTACATTGTGGCGGATACGGCATTTGCGTTGTCCCCACACGTCATGAAGTGTTACGATGTGGTGAACCCAACGTTGGCGCAGTTTAACTTCAATTACGCTGTCATTAGGACACGTCGTGTTGTGGAGTGTGCATTTGGGCGGCTCAAGGCGCGGTGGCGTGTGCTGTCTGCAAACCAAATCATTAACCATCGATTTGCAGCGCGAGTTGCGGCGGCTTGCTGCGCACTGCACAACTTCGTCGAGGAAGGCGCTATCCGGTTCGATAATCAAGTCTTCCAGGTCCCTGTATTTGAGCCGTCTACGATTGTGACTGCGCGCGCAGTGCATGACGATAGTCGTGCCTTAGAAATGCGCAACAGGCTGGCAGAGCACATGCGCACCACGCTTGCGCTAGACCCTGCCAAAGACGCAATCGCGCCAGCCGCAGTCCGGCACGGTCCTATCGGCCCTATTCAGGGTTTCATGTAACAAACTGTAGCAAGCCAAGTTCACCGTACTCGGAGCAAATTATATCAGTTCATAACCCGCACAGGGTCTGCGTGAGCACAAGCGTGCTGCACATAGGCACGCATGTATCTGGCGCTGCATGCAAAGCTTGGCTTAGCTCGCTTGTTAGAACAGTGCATCAGGTGGCTGCACCACGGACGTGCCGTTGGGCTGCATCATGGCGCTGGGCTGCATCATGGCGTTGGGCTGCATCATGCCGTTGCCAGCGCCCCGCATGCCGCCGCCTCCCATGCCAGCGCCCCCACGCTGCCGGGCCCCACGCCGTGCATCATGCCGCCGCCCCCACGCTGCCGGGCCCCACGCCGTGCATCATGCCGCCGCCTCCCATGCCGCCGTGCATCGTGCCGCCGCCTCCCATGCCGCCGTGCATCATGCCGCCGCCTCCCATGCCGCCGTGCATCATGCCGCCCCCACCCATCATGCACAACGTCATCACATTGATCAGCTTCTCGAAGTGGCCGCTCATCATCGCAAAGCGCCTGTCCGCCGCCGCGTCAGACTCCTTCTGAACGGCCTGCATCGCGCCCGTAAGGCTGCTGACGCTGGACTCCAGGCTCTGCTTCATGGCAACGGCAGCTGCCGAGCCGGCAGGCGCTGTGACGCGGAAGCTTGTGCCGGCACCGAGCTTCCGGCGCTTCGTGGTTGCCTCGTCATCGCTGTCGCTTCCGGCGCCGGCGAATCCGCCGCCAAGGTCATCATCGTCGCTAGGGGAGTCCTGCTGGGGGTCCGCCGCAGCTGCGTTAAGGGACCGTCGTCGGGTAGGTTCACCTGCCCATCGCGGCTGCGAACCACCTCGCCGGGGAAGTAGTTGTCGTGCGCCTTGAACAGCGGCCAGAGGACAGCCATGTCCGCGCTGTCATCCATGGCGCGCTGCAGACAAGCAGACACACCAGCCGGTGGTCAGGGGGGACCGCAGAAAGGAGGGCGAAAGGTGGGCGAAAGGTGGACGGCGCAAGGCGGCAGTTCCGGCATATACAAACGAGAACTCGCCATTATTGCAGCGGTTGCGACGGCGCCTATTGTACTTAGCGACCTGCCTGTTTCATTACAACGCCCTTTTAAGCGACGCTCTCCCTTGGGTCAAAAGGGCGTTGGGTCACACTACAACTCAGTACTGCAGGTTGGTGTGCGAGAAGACCACAGAGTATCCTCCTCACCTGGGTCATTGCAGCGGAGTCCTTGTCGATGGCCTGCCCGCTTGACTCCTTCTTGACCTCCTTCCAAAACGCCTTCATCTTAGCTGCGGTGTTCTTGACCTTGATGGCGCAGGCCTCGGCAGTGTAGTAAGGGCCGGCCGTTGACCATCCACCGAGCCGGGGGTCACCAGCGTAGGCCAGGTTGCAAAGAGGAGGTTGTTGCAGGCCTCAGCCACGCCGGGGATCTTGTTCTTGCCGCCCTTGACCATGTTGCCCGCCTTCTCCGTCTCGTACTTGGCCATCAGGCGGTACAGCTCACACCTGATCGGGCGCGGCCACACCGTCTTGGGGTCCTTAGCCATCTGAGCGGACAGCTGCTCGGCGGTGATGCTCTCGCCAACATCCACCTGTGGCGCGACATTACCGTACGGCAGAGCGGGGGTTTGGGAGTTGCATTCAGTAGTTATCCGCGGCGGCGGCTGCATGGCTGGCGCGGCGCATGCACCTAATGCATCAATAAGGATGGCTGCGCATTAATGCCGGTAGGCAGGCAACGTTGCGCATGCCTGACGCTACCGCATATGTGCACGCGCCGTGGTACTTGCCTCGCCGGCGTCCGCGCCTTCTGCCGTACTGCCTCCCGCAGCGCCCTTCCTCTTCGGCGCTGCAGCGCTTGGCTTCTTTGGCCCCTTGGCCTTAGCGCCGGTGGCTTTCACGCCAGCTATAGGCCCGGCTGGTGCGCCAGGGCTGCCGAAAGCTAAAGCCCTCACAGTCCCTGGCTGCAACGTTGCCGCCATCTGGACGGTAGCATGCTCCTCCGGCGCTGGAGGCTCCCACTCATCTTCATCGAGCCCGTCCAGCGCATCACCCATCATACCCAAGAAGGATTTTGGCTGCGGATGCTGCGCCGTCTGTGGGATGGCCAAGCCCGACGAAAGGTGACTGGTCAGGGACCACTGCATCTTGCATGCCGTTTGGAGAGGCCTAGCAGCAGAAGCCCCGACGCGACAGCGCGACAGGTGTCAAGAGTTGCAAGGGGTATGCTAGTGACACTTCAGTTGTCGTATGTGCTGGCTGCAAGATCAATTGTAGGGACTATCAAGGAAGGACAGCATGCCATGCAGATATGCGCGAGGCTTGGAAGCAAGGCTGGAAGCAAGGCTCGCCCGTTGCATACGCCCAGAGTTAGTAAGTTTAGTAAGTTTTGCGGGCTCCAAGCCAATCCGAAAGCCCAATCCAGGCCGGCTGAGCCGCTTGGCTTTTGGCTTAAGGGGGTGTTCACATATGGATTGGATTGGCTTCGGCTTGGAGCTTCGGATTGGATTGGCTTGGCCTCTCAGCGCCAATCCAATCCGGCTGCGTTCACATTTCGGATTGGCTTGGAGCCCGTTTGCGGGCTCCAAGCCAATCCGAAAGTCCAATCCAGGCCGGCTGAGCCGCTTGGCTTTTGGCTTCGGATTGGCCAAGTTTGAAGCCAATCCGAAATGTGAATACACTCGGATTGGATTTGACCCCCCCGTTTTTCCCAATCCAATCCATATGTGAACACCCCCTTAGGATTGGCCAAGTTTGAAGCCAATCCGAAATGTGAATACACTCGGATTGGATTTGACCCCCCGGTTTTTCCCAATCCAATCCATATGGTGTATAATAGTTGGTAGAGAAGTGTTTGTTGTTGGTCCTTACCTAGGGGGTACCATCATCAAGAGTTATCAAGCAGCGCACAGTTGGATCAAGCCTACCACCCAACGGTGGAATAGTGGGAAATGTTGTTGATAGTCAAGCTCGAAATGCTGTTGCGGCTGGGTGCGTGCGGCCGTAAGCGATGAAGGCTCTGATGCAGTCACCCCCTGCGGGGTTCGCTGGCGATTGCTTCCCCCCCTCTGCAGTTGCCGCCGCCCATGTAATGTTCCTTGGTGTCGACGTGCCCTGAAGTCCGCGCACATGTATGTATCACAAAACGCATCAACGCACGCACACAGCGGGGCCCATGTCCTTATGCGCAAGGGTGTTGTAGCCGATTGCGGGGTGCCTGGCTATCATTCGCGCCCCCGTCGCAGCATGCGTGCATGCGCCACCATTGCACCGTCGGCATGTGGGTTCTGACTGCACAGCGCATCGTTGACCTGCGCTGCGCGTGCGCTCCTGACTTGCAGTGCGCATGCGCCGTCCTTGCTGGTCCCTCCTGCATCCGCACGGCCGCCCTGCTCAGTACCTGCGCCCTAGATAGATAGATGCCGTACTCATTCCGCCGATCGCGATACGCCGCCGCAGGAGCCGTGGAAGCAGCACAAGCAGGACCTCACGAAGCAGGTAGGTAGGGCTGCAGCAGGGGGGCCTTGCGACAGGCCAGGCCAGTGGGGTCGAAGCAGCGCTGCTTCGCACTCAGCGTGTGGTCCCAGGCAGTTACATTGGCATTGACGGCGCAGCTGTCTAGCTGTTCCCGGCGCTTGCGCCTGGCTGGGCTGGGCTGGCGCGGAAAGGGAGCCGTCTTGTGCCCCGCGGCACGGCACGCGTCCACCCGAACTATTGCCGTTCGGCGTCGGCGCCGCCGCCCTTTTGGGCTACACTTTTGATTTACCTGTGACAGCCTCTAGCCCTGGCCTTGTCTCCCTCGCCCGAACCCATAGCCGGCGCTCCAGCAGCAGGAGCCCGCAGCACAGCAACGACCCAAGCGCGCACACGCACGCACGGCAATGTCGTAATGAAGATGCCGCAGGCTCCACTTCTGTGGCGCCTGCGCTCCGGCAACGCCTCTTCTGTGGCGCGGCCAGACGGCATGCATGGCCCACCTGGGCCTGTGCGGGCATTCATATACGTATGAAGGATAGCGCCCGGAAAAAGCACGTCATGAAAAGCACGTCTCAACTCGCATGGAAAACGCATGCTTTTCTGTTCGGCAGGTATTCTTAACCACCGTAAAACATCGACATGACATGTCGCTTAAATTGTGCACTTGTCGCATCTTGCATGCCTTTGCCTAAAAGGCCCAACCATTCAGCCAGCAAACGTGCATGCCAACCCGTGGCTTCAACAGCTTCACGCCGGGGGGGCCTGGGGGGTCCCCCCCCCCCAACTGCGGGGGAAAAACTTTATGAAAAGCACGTCCGAATGGAGTGAAGAATGGTCGAAAATGGTCGGGTGAAT
This sequence comes from Ottelia alismoides, assembly GCA_037367405.1. NCBI lineage: Eukaryota > Viridiplantae > Streptophyta > Magnoliopsida > Alismatales > Hydrocharitaceae > Ottelia > Ottelia alismoides. The sequence continues at coordinate 100,413 of JAZKJV010005900.1, read as the reverse complement.
GAAGTATCGCCATCGCCTACAAGTATCAGGCTTTTGCCGCAGTGTGCCCTCAACCGCCAAGGCCACTCGCATGATTCTGATGCGCAAGCGGCGGGTGCAATTCCTGATGGGGTCGCTTACATCCCCGCCTGGAGAGGCCCTTGTGTCGTACCATATTACGTGATTGCGCCACAACGTTCTGATGCGCTCAATTAGCAGGTCATTGCCTGCGCTCACCCATCGCCCTATGCACGCATGCGCCCAGGACCTGATTCAACGCGGCGCCCCGACTGGCCGCCGCGCCGCCTGTAACGCACGCGCACAAGCCCAATTCCCTGATACGACGGGTGCACCAGAGCTAGCGAAGCGGAGGGGGAAAGGGAACTGGGCCATCAAGGCAAAACCCTCCGCGCTCTGGGACCCTGGCAGGCCGCAAGGCCCCGCCGCGTGCGCCGAAGCGCACGCTGGATGGCATACCGCCGGAAACCGTACATGCGAGATGCCCTAACACTGTTTGTCCTAACATGCGTGCGGTGCATATGCCGTACACCAGTCGCGTCCTAAGTCATGCGCACGATGGCGAGCCCCCTAGATCCCCCCCCAGCCGTCAGGCCGCCGAGCACGGAGGCATGCGGCTGACCTGGCGAGCTGTTGCAGCAAACTAAGTGCTTAAACACATGCAAAGCGTGGCCATCATCATAGCTCCCCCGCAGACACCGGCGCAACGGCAACAGGCATCCCCCCAACGCGCACAGGTGGACCCTGAGCCCTTCCCGCGCATGGTATCCCTGCCGTTGCGTCTACCCCCCCCCCCCCCCCAGACCAAGGGAGTGCAGGGCGAGGCAGCACGCGGCGGCGCTGCACGCAGAAGGACCGCGTCCGCACGTGGCTGAACGCGACGCAGCCGCAGGGCGCACGCTCAACGCTGCGTGACAGGCGAACGCGCAGCACACTGACAGCTACGTGTATGCAGCCAGGAGGCGTGCCTTCCTGCCCAGCGCGCACTGCTACAAACCCCTGCAAGGATAGTGAACACCGTGAGAGCCTGGGTATGGGCTGCGACCGCTCGTCGGAGGCCTGAGCTGCTTCTGCCGTTGTTGGGAGCAGTGGCTGACTGAGGTGCACACCGCTCAAGGGACCCGTTGGCGGCTAGTCCTGGCTAGGAGACGAAACAGTGATGAGCAATTTCCACTTGACACAGGGTGAGCTTTCGAGCGCAGACAGCACTGACTGTGCCGTCTCTGTTGTGCCGAAATCTGGCGTGAACGCCAGCGGCACACCAACATATCCTACGCGCGCGTGCGCCGTTCGCACCGCGGCCCCGGGGCACTTGGCCTGCCCTGGGCACACAGTCAACCGCAGATTCAACCTACCACCAAATCCAACGCAACCCGATCCTCGCTGTGGCGGCGGCGGCGGCGCTGCACCGCGCCTCGCCACCAAGTGCCCAACCGCGTGGCACGGTGACCCAGAATGGACTGACAATGCGTGATAAGGCATGACCGACAGCAACGACAGCTAGCGTAAGAGCGTAGGCTGAGGAGGTGGCCTACCGTGTATCGGAGCTTGGTGCCGTACGATGTGGCACGTGAAGTGATAGCAGCCGCTGCACGTCTGCAGGCCGCGTGGCAAGGCGCGGACGCCTGATAGATGAGAACCCAACGCATGCTTGATGAAGCGCCGCCGAAGGGCCGGGCGGCAGCGCTGGTGGCCGCGCCGCCGGTATGGTAACGTAACCCGCAGTACACATTCTCCACCGCCGACCACGCATTCACAGGGAGGGGCCTTCCGCCCACCACACGAACCTCGCAAACCGCACGGCTGTACCGCCGTGCAACCGCCAACAACCACTCGAATTACCATCGGAACCCATTACGGCAAGGCGCATGATATGGCATGACACTTGCTGCCCGGCATGGCCTCCCTGGATTCCCGGTATGACGTCATGAAGTTGAAGATGGGCGGGGGCGAGGCAAGTAAAAGGGAGATTGGAAAATGCATTCTTTTCTGTGCGTGTGCCTGTTCGGCATGGACGCTCGGCACGCTAGCGTACACCAGGCGGGTGGCTCGCATAGCACGGCATGCACGCGCATTTGCTGCGTCTGTTCGGCTGCTTGCGCTGCTGTTTTCTGCGCGGGTTTGGGCGTGGCCGGCAGGCTTTCTGGGTTTTCTTCGTTGTTGCTGTAACAAGCCAGGCTTTGCAGCTGTCTCTCTCCGGGTGGACGGTTTCTTTTGCACGGGCTCCAAAAGATTGGTAAGATCATGCTTTACTGTTCGTAGCTCGTAACTCAACTGCCATGCCATAGCGCAGAAATGCACGCTGCGCGTCACTGCACGCCACGCACGCTCTTTCAACGCCCTCTAAGAGCGCTGCGGCATGGCGCCGCGGCGCGCAGCCCTTTACACGTGCTGCAGCTCGACTACGCCCAGGTACGGACAAGCTCGGCACCGTACGGCTACGCGGCGCACATCCCTTTTCACGTGCGTACGGGTCCCGGGCGCAACCGGGCGCGTCCCACCCGGGACCCCCTGGACCGCTACCGGGCCGGGTGTCCCGCCTTCATGAAAAAACGCCCTTGTTGATAGGGCGTTTTTTAATGATGGCGGGACCGGGTCCCGGTGGCGGCCTTGGAGGTCCCGGGTGAGACGCCCGGGACGTCCAGGCAGGTGCGTCGCGCGTATGGGTGGACAGCGGGTGTTGGGGTATACGGGCGAGGGTTTGGGGCGCCGTGCGCGGCGAGCGCCGAAACCATTTCATATGCCTGGGACAGCCCGGGAGGTCCCGGGCTCCATCTAGACCTCTGGTGCCGGAGAGCGGCCCAGCGGTGACGTTGAGGCGTTCACCCCGACTGGGCCGGCGGCAGGCCAGGCGCCGCCGGTGGGCCTGCAGCGGCAAGGGCGGCGACGGTGCGCAAGGCGGCGATGGTGGACGGCGTCCAGCGGAGGATGTCGCAGCGAGTGCAGTGGCAAAGGACGTGGGGGTACCGCAGGCATGCCCACACAGAGGGAGAACGCACAGCAGACGGCGAGCAAACACTCCCGCGCAGACAGACACGCTGTGTGGGGTCGGAAACAAGGGGGGCCGCTGCTTGGCCGGCGGGTGGCATGGAACGGGGTGAAAAAGGAAGAGGGGACGACTCTTCCGCCGCCCGTGGGCGGCAGGACTGGCCGTGACATAGTGAAACGGTAGGGGCACGCACGAGCAGCAGACGGAACTGGAGCTGTATGTACGGAGCGTGTTAGCTGACGTCAGCTGCCCTCAGCTGCAGACGCAGGAACGGGAAAAGAACACGGCCCTGGAACCCCGCCCCGGGCAGCGCGCCGCACAAACGGCGGCGTGAGCAAGAGCGCCGACGAGGTGGACCCGACCCGATCCCACCCCTCGACCCCGCTGCCCTCCCGTGCAAGCCGGCTGCCTCCGCAGTTGTGGTGGGGTCAGCAGCGCGCGTGTTGATATGGGTTAGAAACGCCGTCCTTGTGGAACACAGGCCCGCCTGCGTTGTAGGAATGCTGTGGTGTCAAAAGCCCCTTGACACGGGCTGGTGGTCCTCACGTACAGGTAGTTATAGACCCATCACTGCCGCAGCACCTCACGCACCTCTCTCTCTCTCTCACACACACACACACACACACACACACACACACACACATACACACACACCACGCATGCACGCACGCGCACACACGCGCACACACACACACACACACACACACGCGCGCGCACACACACACACACACACACACACTTTGCGCCGTCCATCCTCGCTGGCGCCTTTCGGTACAGTCGGATTCGTTTGTTCTTCCCACGGTCTCTTTTCTTATAAACACACACACACACACACAAAAGAAAAACCGCCATGCGCGCCACAGCTGACGGATCAGTGCCGCGCAACACCGCTCAAAAAACACAGCAGCGCAATGCCGGAAACGGCCGCTCCCGCCTGCAGCGCCCACACCCCACCCCGCCCTTCGTCAAGATACCCAGGGCACACAGAAGAATGCATACGACGGCCACGCGAAACCCAAACCACATACCCCGGCCTCTCGGCAGGGTATGCCCCACAACGACAAACCCCCATCAAACCAGCACTGCCTGCGTCCAGCCGCTGCACGGCCGTGCTCTTATGCTGCCTGGGCCTTAGCTGCCCGCGACTGCTCGATCACTTTGACCATGCTCGCGCCTCCCATGTACAGTCCAACCAGCGGCGCAGCGAGCAGGGCCTGCACACGTGGCACAAGGCGCGGCATGTGTCGGCCCAAAATGCAGGTTCAGAGTGCGACTGTGGTGGCAGTGAGGCACTGCACTGCAGAGTGCCGCGGCACCCGGCGCAGTACGGTGCGGTATGGTACGGTACGAGGTAACACGCCAACGGGTTTCACAACGGTTATACAAGCTACAGCTCGGCACCTTAGCGGGCTCAGCGCATCCACATGCCCATGCCGAGAGCCTGGTCAACATGTTTGACCGTCAAACAGCGTGGGCCACGCTGCTATCGCTGGCCCAACTACCCGGCTTACCGACCCGTGGGTCCTCTACCTGCGTGAATGGGTCGGTTGACGGCGTCAGCACCGCTGCCGCCACGGTGGCGCCAACCACCACGTAGCGCCACACGGAGAACATCTGCTCGGAAGACACCACGCCCAGCTGGCCAAGCATCACCTGGATCACGGGCACCTGCGCAGGAGGGGAAGGGGGAGCCCAAGGGGGCAGACAAGCGGAGGGCAACACACGCACGGCACAGGCACTGTCGCAGCAGGTACCCAGCAGTACAGCACGTCACCCTGCAGCGCACTTCCCGCCATACGCATATGCATGATCGTCATCACCGCATATGCACGATGATGTGTGCCATGCCCATAAACTCGTTCACGCAGCCTAACGGACATGCACAGCGCATGACCGCCGAGCAGCTGTGCTTGACCCTACCCCAGTCGCCATCCTTGCACCTCCCCGGCAAAGTCGGCCCCCAAAGCCTTCAAAGCAGCCGTCTCTGCGTGAGTCAAGTCCTCTTGCAGCCTGCGCCTGCATGCGGTGCGGGCCGCAACGCCCCCATCACTCGTCTGATCCTCACTCGCCCCCGCCCACCTGGAAAGACAGGCCCGTGCTGAGCATGAGTACGAGCACGAACTCAAAGTACTGGTCGATGGACCATAGCGACTCAACGGCGCCCTCGGCGTACGACACGAAGAAGTTGAGCGCGGCGGGCGTCAGGATCTCGTACGAGAACAGCAGCCTGCGGCCATGCGCGCGCGCCCAGCAGAAGAGTAACACGCTGGTCGCTCTCGCCGGTCGCTGTGTGCTGCGCTGTGGCGAGAACGCCCTCATCGTACTCGACACCATCATCAACCTGGGCAAGGCGGCTGCGCAGCCGGCTGCCCGCTGCACAAGCGCCAGCTCAACGACCACGGCTTGCGCACCGCACCGCACTGCCTCGCAAAGCGGCGGGCCCACCATCGGCTCTCTCTTGGCGCGGCAGTCAGCCCGGGGGGTAACCAGGCAGGAGCCGTATGCGCCCCGCCCTTTCCTGCAGTTTCCTTTCACCTCCCGCCTAGCAGCAGGCTGCTTCCCCCCCGCTCCCCACCGCCCTTTTGCAACGCACCCAAAGTAGAAGAGGATCGACGACCCGAAGATGACGGGGGCCAGGAACGACCGCTCAGACTTGGTCAGGCCCGGCAGCACGTACGCGATGATCTCGTACAGCACCGTGGGGGCGGCCAGCAGGAGGCCGGAGTAGCCCGCCGTCTGCGCGCGCCGCGCGCCGGCCAAGGGGCGCCGAGGAGGAGGAGGGAGGGCACGGGCGGGTTGGTTGGGGGTAAATCAGAACGGAGTACGCGCGCCCGCAAGCCGGCAGGCACGACGGGGGGAATGGGGGGGCCCAGGCACAAGCTACAGGCAGCGGCGCAACGGCACGGGCGACCATGCACGATGACAGGAATGGCCACAAGCGAGTGTCCCACACGGCTGTGCAATGCGCCGCCAGGGTGAACGCCTACTTGCAAAATGTGCTCTCCTTGCGAGCTTGGCGGCTGCGCTAGGCAACGGTATAGCAGGTGGCGCGCATGCGCGCCTGGGCGTATTCCGTACGCGGCGTCGGCAGCTTGTAAGCAAGGACGGCCCCTCCACCCGAGCAATCCCACCATTCGGACATGTAGCACGCTGGCAGGCACTCAACGGCCGCGTGGACGAGAAATGTTGCGCAACCATCCCATCCACAAGCTGCGTCCCGCCGGCACACATGAGGATGACGTGCCGCGCATTATGCAAGGGCCGAGGGCAGGCCCGTGCCGGCCAGGACCCGTGGCCGCGATAGCGACGGCGCGCGTCAGAGCGCATGCAGGGCTCCACATGGATGACGTGCGCGAGGGGAGCACTTTGATCGTTACCATGCATCTACATCTTAATGCGATAGCCAGGCACTCACAGCCCCTGCACCTGCGGCGTGCTGATCCATGCACCTTGATTACGCCGACACCATGCTCTCTCCTATGCAGTACCTTGAGGGTTGTGAAGAAGAACTCGCCGGGCGATAGCTGCAGGAAACGCACGCCGGCGTCGGCGACGGGCGCCTCCAAAAAGACCACCAGGTCCTTTGAGAAAGCAAAGCACGTGGCGATAGAGACCACGCACGACAGACCGGCAACAAGCACGCGCTCGCGCAGCTCTTCTAAATGGTCCCAAATGGGCATGCTCATGTCCTCTGGAAGTTCCTCCTCATCCGGGAACAGCCACTGCTGGACTGGCGTCTTTTCATACTCGAAATCCTCTGGCTGGGAGAGCGTCTGTGGCACAAGGGAGGTTGGTTTGGGAGCGCTGGTGCTCTCCTCGTCTCCCGTCGCTCTGCACGCTGGCGCTCGCCGCTGCAGGCACGCTGAAGACCGCTGAGCGATTCTACACAGCTGCCGGTGTGAAGTGGCCGGCGCAACACCCTGGCGCAGCCCCGCAGCGAACTGCGCCGATCGTAGAAGCATACTGAATGGGTTTGACCCTAATCCGGGCAATGCTTGAAGCGCACGCAGGCAAGTAGTAGTCTAGGGCGACCAGTGGGAGGTTGCTGGTTTGGGCCTATTGGGCCTAGGAGCGGATCCGCCTGGTGTGCGCCTGGCACGCGCATATTGTGGCCAAGGAAGTGTGGTTTGCTGCGTGCGCGCGAGGTGTGCTTGGCCGCGTAGCTACGTTGGCGTGGAGGACTGGCCGTACAGTGGGCCTTATGCGCAGCCATGCGGCATCGGCATGCGTTGCGCTGCCACTATGTAGCAAAGATGCGCCCGCATGTTGTGCTCCTGCAGGCTGATGGAAACCGTCCACGACGCTGTGATCACGGCTGGTATTTCCCATCACAACTGTGACATCCGTCGGTAAGCATTCGTACGTGCCGCTCGAAAGCGCTATACACGTTCTTCGGCGCTGCCACCTGACGCTGTTCCTCATGCTTAAGTTTTGAAAACACACACGCCTGTTGCTGCAAGACGCGCATAAACACACCGCAAAGCGCGTGTGTGGCACAGTTTCGCCGTTCCGCCGGCGCGGGCGCGCACGCCGTATACGTAGCGACCGGTTGTGCAGCATGGGCAAGGCTAGCAAAGACAAGCGTGACATCTACTACCGAAAGGCAAAGGAGGAGGGGTGGCGCGCGCGCAGCGCGTACAAGCTGCTGCAAATCGACGAGGCCTTCGACATTTTTACGGGTGCGGCGGCGGCCGGTGCTCATCATAGGTTGCTTTGCGCTGGAGATGGCAACAGGTCCCATCACCACTGCTGAATCAGGTCTTCACAGTGCTGCAGGGCGAGCCTATGCATACTTGCACCGCACGCGCTGCTTCATGCATGCGAACTCGCACGTGCCGGCGCGGCGCCGCCGGCCATGCAACTGCTGTACAGGTGTACGGCACGCGGTGGACCTATGCGCTGCGCCGGGGAGCTGGAGCCAGGCAAGTGCTTACCTGCCGTTGCTTTGGCACATGTGCACACCTGCCTGCAATTCGCGACTGCCCGATGGCGGCGGAATGACCTAGCATGCATACAGGATTCCGCATATGCTGTTTCTGCGCGACACACATGCCGCAGTGTATGGACCAGCACGTGCGCGTTTGAACCAGCAAAGCCTGCGTAATTGTTCCTTTGGTCATGGCGTGCGCGGCGGTCGGCACCGCTGATGGCCCCCCCGCCTCGCCTGTTCGCCACGCACATGCGCAGGTGCTGAGCCGGAAGCTGTACCTCCCGGCGCTGCGTGCCGGCGCGGCGGACCCGCCAAAGATCGTCGCTGTGGACCTGCAGCCCATGGCACCCATTGAAGGCGTGACGTTGATTCAGGGCGATATCACTAGCGGGGTAACTGCCGCGCAGGTAGGTAGGTGACGGCTCAGCAGCATGGGCGTCGGCGGCAGCGATGTCGAGTTGTCGACTCAATATGACCTGACCTGGTCATGGCCCCCGCCTTGCCCCGCCCTACACTTTTGGCTTGCTCTGCTCCTGCGACGTCCCCGGACAACTGAGTCGTCTTTGCCTACGCTCCCATGCCCTGCTATTCCATCCTTAAACGCCCGCACTCCCCTCCCCACATACACGCGCGCGCGCCCCGCCCGCCCCCCCCGCCCCCCGGCAGGTCATCTCCCACTTCTCCGGCGCGCAGGCAGACCTCGTGGTGTGCGACGGCGCCCCGGACGTGACTGGCCTGCACGACCTGGACGAGTACGTGCAGGCGCAGCTGCTGCTGGCGGCGCTCACAATCGTCACCCACGTGCTGCGGCCAGGGGGCGTCTTCGTGGCCAAAATCTTTAGGGGTGGGTAGCAGCCGAGCTGCGGCCCGTGCTGTGCGGCTGTGGTCGCCAGCCACCAGCAGTGTCTGGGCGGCGGTCGGCGGCACAAAAGCTACTCAAGTCATGTTAGGGGTGTGCTCCAACTTTGACATGCCAATCGGACGCAGTGCCGCAGTGCTTTCCGTGCGCCCGTTGCACTCAGCGCTTGCATCACGGCGGCCGACTGCGCCCGGCTGCCGCTTCTGCCCATCCGCTGCACCTCCGCACCGTGTGGCGCGGCATCCACGCAGCACGCGTGTCTTCTTACACACCAGACAGGACACAAACGGCCGCCATCTGCTGTCACGTCGGTTGCCCCCCTCCGCCTCTGCCTCGGCCCTTCCAGGCCGCGGCATCAGCCTGCTGTACAGCCAGCTGAAAATGTTTTTCCCAGAGGTCTACGTCGCAAAGCCCAAGTCCAGCCGCAACAGCAGCATCGAGGCGTTCGTGGTGTGCCGCGGGTACAGCCAGCCGGAGGGCTTCCGGCCAGCCTTCCTACAGGTTGGCCGACGGGCGGCGTGGGTGTCTTGGTGTGGTGTGGTGTGGGGTGGGGTGGGGTGGTCGGGTGGGGTGGGGAACCCGCGGGGCTGACCGCGGGGCGGTCAGGTCAGGTCAGGTGTGCGCGCGTAGCGTCAAAGGAGCGTTGACGCTCGAAGCCGCCGGATGAGCTGGCCAGGCGCTTGGCCCGTGATGTGGCAGCCACTACTGGGTCGCCGTCCACATGGGTACCGCCGTTCGCTCGGCCAGTGTATGACGGGAGCAAGCCCGTGCCGCGCGTTCACGTGAGGGGCGCATCGGCTGCCCTGAGCGGAGCGGCGGAGCTGTCTGTGGTTAACTCCTACCTCACCGGCCGCACCGTCGTCTTGCTCCCGACGGCGGGCGCTCCCTGCTTGCAGGCCATGCTTGCGGGCGTGCAGCAGGACCATGACGCAAACTATGAGGTAGGCGATATGTGATATGTGATATGTGATAAGGCGCGGAGGGGATGCTGTCAGGCAGGAAAGGGTCATCGGTGGGTACAGGGCGGGGCATGGCCCAGGCGAGGGCGACGCTGCAGGGCAGCGGGGCGGACCAGCCTGGAAGGCAGATGCTGGCACGTGAACACAACTCAGGCACCAATGAGCAGGCGGCTGTAGTAGGTACGGTTCCGGTGACATGCCTCTTGGCAGCTTCCCACGCCACATGTGGGCCTCGTCGCAGAGCCTTACCACGGCTTCGGTATCGCCGGCCTACGCGTCATCGTTACCAAACACCGGAAGGTCGGCGCCGCCGGCGCTGTCGTCTTTGCTCGCGTTGCAGGGCATAGAGGGCGTCCGCGTCATCCTTTGCTGCACGTCGCAGTATTATGCAAATCGGCATTTGCCCAATGAATGCCCAATACGTTGTGGAGATGAGAGTGCATCGGCTGTGACTGTTGACACCCTCCCTGGCCTATCCGCAGGATGACCCGTCGATGCGCAAGTTGATACCCTTCCTGGCGTGCGGCGATTTGCATGGCTGGGACGCCGACCGCACGTACGACTTGGACCCAGAGACGTACGTACCGCTTGACCCCGTGCAACCTCCAACAGCGCCGGCATACAAGACCGCAATCGACATGGCCAAGCGGAGCCAGCAGCAACAGCAATAGCGCGCCCGCGTTGACCGTTGCTGTCTGGACTGTGGGTTCCAAGCCTGGCCCCTGCCGCGGGTGGATGCACCGTCGCCGCGGCAGCCTTTTAGTGCACTTGGGAGTGGAGCGCTGAGGAGCGCGAGCGGTTTGGGCCTCTCATCCTGTACTACTACTACTGCTACGTGTGTGTATGCAACCCCATCGCAGGCTTTGTTCGAGTTTTTATTGGGCAGGACCTGCCGTTTCATGCAGCATTGGAGGATGTACCTGGACGCCACGACTCGACGCATGCGGGGCAACCTGCACAAGCATGCGGGGCAACCTGCTGTGCAAGGCCGACCAAATAGATGTTACACGTCCGCTTTGTCCAAGCAGTGGTGGATGGTGCGCCGCGTGATTACGGCAAATGACGTACGTAAATGTCCCCTACAATCGTGCCGCGCCGCGCAAGTATAAGTTGAGGGATGCATGCATCCACTAAACGCAAGACCAGCAGCAGCGGTTGCCACCAGTGTGACAATCGTCAACGGGCCTTGATAACAAGTATATGAACCTATGGCGCGGCCAGCGCAACTGGCCTAATCAACAATTCAAGCTGTTTTGGCAGGTCATAAGGCCCGGCCCCCCCCACACACACACATCCCAAGCCGGGAGGCAGGGCCGCTCTGCGCGCAAGAGTGTTGCCAGGCTCAAGCTTCCAACCGCAGCAGACTGCAGACCCCAATCGCCTTCGTCCCAAGCCTAATGTCCTAACCCTACGCCCCAACCGTAACAACAGCCCTATTCATCCCCGTTCTGTACGGTAAGCACCCTGACAGCGTTTCACGTATGAACAGGTATGTGCGGCGGCTGCGGCTGCCATCCTGCCGCAAACGAGATCCGCACGTAAGCCAAGGCTGCTGTAGTCCTTGCCAGGGTCCTGGCAGCCATGCATGAGTCATAAGATTATTGGCGTCAGCAAAAAGCAACCGGCGGCAGCTGGGAATACCGAATCTCGATTCTCTGGCCATGCCATGCCATGCTTCGGAGGGTCTCAAGCGTTGGCGCGAAATGTGCGTACGCTGCACGCCGTATGCGCCACAAACAATAGCAAATACGCAACTGTGATCACAACAGCAGCTACCATGTGTAATGCGACACCCGAAAACACACCGCCGCGCGCACACCCTGGATCCGATGCACAGGGCTGCAGCTAAGCTTGCGCAAAAATCAACGGAATGTACTCCTTCCTGGTATGTGTCTTCAGGAGGTCGTTGCAGCCTGTACGGTGGCAGTGAGGGCCACCACCAAACGGCGGCGAAAGGTAGCAGCGGGGTGGCGGGATGCTGCATGCGCAGCACGCCGCGCCGCGATGAGCCACTGAAGCCAAAGGCTTGCCGGATGCGTGCACCGTGCATGTGCACCACACGCCGCTGTGTGCGGGTAGTGCCCCCCGACTTGACGCCGCTGCGCGGGTAGTGCCCCCCGATTTGACGCCGCGAGCCAGCTCAAGCCCGCCCCCGTCCCTAAGCCCCTCAGCGCTTCGCCCGCCTGGCCCGCGGTTCGCTCCGCTTCAGACGTCGGTGGCGTCGGCGCGGCAGTAGACGCTAAGCATGCGGCTCGCCGCCGCGGCCTTGCGCACAAACTTGGGCTCGCTGGTAATGAGCGTCTGGATGACGGCAGCGGCGCTGTCTGTGGAGGCGCTGCGCAGCGCCAGGCACTTGACCTTGCGCAGCCAGTCCTTGGCGGACGAGTCGGCGATGACGACGCGCTCCGCGCCCTCCAGGTCAGCGTACACCAAATCGACCGACGGCCAGGCGTGCTTAGACAGCAACTCGCCCACGTGCGTGGCCGGGACGATGTCGCCCAGCTTGCCTGCAGGGAGGGAGGGGACCGTGCCCCGGTGACGAAAAAAAGAGAAGACACCTGAACCGATGTCGTCTTGAGAACTTAAGTCCCGGAACACCCCCGGACAGCACAACCTACAACCTGTGCCGCGGTGATCCGCAGCGGTGACGACGTGTGCGCGCGTGCACGAGGCGGTGCAAGCTGCGGGTGCGGGTGCGGCGCAGCTACCCTGGGAACCAAACTGCCGTGCGGCAAACGGTCTTTTCCAGCAGGGCACACGCGCTTCTCACGGCTGGGCCAACAAGGCAAAACGCAGTCCTGGCTACAGCTACTCCGCACGGCAGAGCCGTGCGCCTGCAGCGCATTCGCGCAAGCCTACTTGCGCGCACCTGTGCTCATCTCGATCATGTCCACCACGAAGCGCTGCCAGAGGCTGCGGTTGCGCGCGCGGTCGCGGCGACCCAGCTTGACCGTTGCGGAGCGGTCCCATGCTGCGCCGTACTCCACGTGCACTTTCGAGTACGGCGCAGTGTTCAGCCTGTGTGCACACCGCAGAGGCCGCCGAACGATTGTTCGCGCCATCCCTGGCAAAGTCCGGCAGCGTAAGTGCGCGCAGTACGAGTACGGCTATGCATGCATGCAAGGACTGCGACCCCGCGGCCGGCCCGCCAAGATGCATCATGCCGCAAACCTCGAATGACTCAGACAGGGCTCGCGTAACCCGAAAGGTACGCATGCAAGGGGCTGAAGAAGGGGCTGTACGGCCCCCGCGTACAACCGTGATGCGCACGTGGGCATGCCGCGCTCCGCATGACGGGCCCAGCGCCGGAACTCCACACACCTGAGCATGGCAAAGGTGTTGAGCTCCGGCTCCACAGCGACAATCTCCGCCTCGGGGTATTGCATGGCGAAGAAGAGCGTGGCCATGCCAGTGTGCGCGCCCAGGTGCAGGATGCGCTTAGGCGGCGCTTTGGCAAAGACCTGCGTTACCGGCTGGAGGTGGCCCTGCTGGAAGACCGAGTTAAAGAGACGCAGGTCCAGGGTGCCCGCGCGCAGGTAGAAGGTCGCCTCGGCGGTGAAGGCGCCGCACGGGGCGGACATCACATCGACCGCCACAATTTCGGTCGTGTCGATTTTGGGAATGAGCGAGTACCTGGTGGCGCGGCGACGGCGCGGTGCACCGTTAGGTAGGCGGATGCGAGCATGCATGCATTCGCATGCGCCATGATGCAGGGCACGGCGTTGCCCAGGCGCGCCAGCACGTCTCGCCGGCAGAAGATCAGCAAATACACGCGGGGATGCAGGATGGCGCGACAGCCTGACTTTCACCCCCGCTCCTGGACCAGCTGGCTCGCGAGCGCGCGCACGCGCTGAACCCCCCGGGCCCAACCCGGGCCCGAGCCAAGAGCGTATCCCCACCACGGCGAAGGTGTGCACATGCGGGGGGCGGCTCATGCGCTTTGCCTTGGCTGCCGCCGCAAAAAGAGGAGTCGCTTACAGCAACAACCTGCCGGCCACGACCGGGCCCCGGCAACGCACGGGGGTGCGAAAAAAAAACCTCACAGCGAAAAGAACTTGTTCAGGTCGTCAAAGTCGCGGATGGCCTTGTCGCCAATCTGGAACAGCGCCTTGCCGCAAGGGCCGCTTGGCCGCTCCTGACCCTTGCTCTGCTTTGTTGTTGTTGCAGCAGCAGCTTTGCCTGCCTGCGCAGCGAAAGGAGGCGTGCAAGTGGTCTGGCGCATGCGTCGCCCAGCCGACGCTGGGAAGAGCAGCACAAGAACTGCCCTTCAGGCTGGCACGCACCGCTAGCACGTTGGTGGCCGGCACGGCGCAGAGGCCAAGCAGAAGGAGAAGCGCGTGGAAGTGCATGGTGGTGGTGGTGTCGTGGAATAGGGCACCAGGTCAGCGTCGCCACCCTCACACCGCAAAATGGACGATGTCGAAGGAGCCGGACGCACTGCGCACGGCCTGCTACACTGCTACCGTGGAGCTTGATTGCCGCTGCAGACGAGCAGTACCGTGCGGCGGTTCGTGTCGTGTGGGCGCACGAAGGAGGGCGACGTTCGGGAAAGCTACAGTTCCGGGATCCCTGCATTCACATGCGAGTATGACTGCCGTTGCTTGCGGGGCCAGTCTAGGAATCGTTCTCGTTGTACAGCACCATGCCGCCGGCCTAGGCCGGCGCAAACAAATGGGCAGGAAGGCTGTTGCATTAGTATTTATAAAAGTCATGGCGGTGAAAGGCTTTTGAGCTAAACTCACGTAAAAGCATTAGAGAAGGAAGAAGAGTGTAGACCATTATGCTCGCTCGCTCGCTCGCTCGGGCGCGTGCGCGACGACCACCTCGCCCAACCTCCGCACAGCTACCCCTGTACACACACCCGCTGCAATTCGCGTACCTGACACCGTCCGGGACACTTATTCCGCTGTGTGTCATTGTGTGGTATCTCTTGTTGAGAAGAAGTTGAAGTTAGTTGAAGTTTTTGAAGTTGCCTGACTGCGTCATAGGCGTAGCTTGCGCCGCGCCTGTGGGCCCGGAAGGACTTGCCACGGCCCTCAGCCTCCTGCCTCCGTACCGCTCGTGCTCGTACACGATTAAGCTTTGAGCTCGGAGGCGCGAGCGGCGCGCGGCAGGGCAAAGGCCCCGCGCCGGCATGCCCGGCCGACAAGTCTGCTTGGGCGTAGGCTTGGGCGGTGTGGGCGTCCTGTTGTTCCGGTTGCTCGTGGCAGGTAGTCCCAGGCATGTCACACTCATGCATGCGTCGCGGCGCCACCAGCGAACCACCAGCGAACCCATTTACAATACGCATGCCCGCCGCGCCCCGACAGGAGCACTGGTCGCCGTCAGCCCAGCTGTGGCGCAGACGGACTGCGCGCCAGCCGAATTCTACAACTTGGTCCTGTCGAACGGCACGTCACAGTTGCCCCCAAACTATGCGCCCACGTCCGGCACCTGCCACGGGCTGGACGCTCCCAGCCGACGAATTCAGCCGCGTCGAAGCCGATTATGGCGCCTGCAGCTCCACGAGTGGAGAAAGGTATGACGCGTTCCATGCTGCCGCAGCGCATGCACAGCCGATCACGCGCGCGCTATGCTCGGTCCTTCAAGCCCTCGCCTTGGCCTGCCATCCGCAGCGTCTACCTCGTTTTTGAGTTCTGGCAGCTGGACTCGAACGGCAGCGTTGTGCAGCAGCCACGACGCGGCGCCAACTTCTTGGTGGCCCTAGGCACGGCACCAACCGTGAGTGACAGTGCGCATGCATGCTTTACGTACGGTATGTACAGTCCACGGCACCATGCGACTAGCTCGGCGCATGCAACCGCCACCGCCACCGCCGCGCCACCGCCACCGCCACCGCCCCCCCCCCCCCCCCCAAACCGCCACAGCCCCGTGATGGTTGCGGTGCCGCTGTGCCGGGTGCGCGATCTTGCAACGCCTGCTGGTACCTCGCGCGAAGCCGACTCAGTTGCGCGCGGCACACTGCACCAATTGCAGGTTGTGGCAGGCACGATCGTGCCCAAGCTGGACGACCAAGTGGTTGTGAACACTTCCCACCGTCCAGGACTGGGGCGCCGCAGATGCCCACCAACTGGCGCTCCTACCACCGCGTCGTGGCCCCGCGCAACAGGACAATATCCGCAGTATGGTGAGCCAGCGGCCAGCGGGGAGCGGCCGGCAGTGGCTCCGCCGCCTGCGCGCCGCGCCGTTCGAGTTGCTTGTCATGGCCGACGGATGCGCTGCCTCGAGACGCCCCTTGGGCAGCCTGCAAGCGCGACGCAGCGCATCGTCATCCGCGCATGTAGCCAGCCATCACCTTGGTGCTTGTTTCCGCCTGAGTGTGGCGGTTATCACCATGTCACAGTCTGACACTGCGGCTGCTGTTGTTGCTGGCGGGCCAGCGAGGCCGCCTCCTTCGAACAGCACTCTGTGCTGACTGAGCAGCACACGGCATGGCGCGCGCTGCGGTGCCAAAGCCGCGCTGGAACAAGATGCCCCGACCAGCACGCGGCCTGATCACAGACCTTCACCTGTGCGCTGGCGTGACGCCGTTGCCCTCCGGCCGCGTCCGTGCCTAACACAGTACGGCATGCTGACATCGGCCCAACATCGGCTGAACTGGTGATCACAACGCAAGCATTTAACGCCGGGCCTGCTGGTGCAGGTATGTGACAGTGGCCAACAACCCAAGTGCGAACTACAGCATCCGGGTCTCGTGCACCACGGCGGCCACGGCGCCGTGTCCGCAGCCGCTTCCGGGCGCAGGGCCCTGCAGCGACAACGGCGACTGCATTCGGACGGTAGGGCACCACCGGTTGTCGTACCCAGCTGAGCGGCTCACTGGGCACGGCTTCACTTTTGATGCTGGCTTTACGAGTAACACCATGTAACGCGGTTCCAGATGTGAACTGGATCCATGGGTGCTCCCACAGCATCCTATGCACCGGCCGCGCTCGCGGACAAAGCTCCATCCCGGCGCGTCCGCGTGCAAGCCACGATGCGCACATCGTGCTGGCAGGCCGTGTTCGCCACTCACTCACGCGCGATCGCCGTGAGCGAGGCTGTAGCGGGCTCCGCGCTGTGCCGGCCGGCCGATCAGGTTACATGGGTCACTTGGCCGTTTCCTTTCTCCCTTCCTCCTGTCTTCACAGCTCTTGCTCTGCTGGCCCCAACCCTCAGCCGGGGAGCAGCGGGGAGCCAGCCAAATCATGCCTGCTGGTGCCCGTGCACGACGCGGGAGCCACGGGCCCCACGCGCCACACACCGGCACCTTTGCATCAATGCGTTGGGCGACGCCGCGGCCGCGCCGCTGCGTGCCTGCACTCTGCAGGTCAGCGCCAGCGCGACGACAGCGCAGAGGCTGAACCCCGTCTGCGTGTGCAACAAAGACTTCGGGGACTATGGCTGCAACCGCCCTGTCACCACGCTGGCCGGCAACAACGCCACATCCACGTTCCTACTAGATCGCGGCAGCTGGCGCTACTTCCAGGTCGATGTGAGCCACTATTGCCGATGGTGATGACATGTGTTGGGTTGGGAGGGGGAAAAGACGGCTTGCAGCGGGGGGAGTGGGCGATCTGGTGCCAGCACAGCAAAGCAAAGCACAGCACAGCACAGCACGCGGTGTGCCAGGCAGGTACAGCGATGGCACGGGTTCGGCCAGCGGCGCCGAATCACGGATCGCACCTGCAACAGCACCTTGCAGCGAGGCGCGAGAGGCTCTACGTTGCAGCCTCCAGGCCCAAGAGGCAGGTTTACGGAGTTACCCACAAAGGGATCGAGCGCTTGTCGTGTTCTAAAGCAACATTGTTAGCAGCATTGTCGGCCTTGATCGGGCGCTCAGCCCAGGCTGATGAGGCCGACGGTTAGGCTGTTGCCTGTGAGCGTTGCCGAGCCAGCTTTTGGGTTTGGTAGGTGTTTGTAAGGGAGGCCTCGCACCCTCTCCCCCTCCTTCAGAGAGCACCGTGCTGCGCGGTGTGGCTGCAAGCATACCGACACATACACCAGCTTAGGACCATTCAGGGACGCGCACATCAATCCGCTGTGATGTGCTGAACCGGCTCAGGCCATGCATACCATGTGCATTGGCGCACGTGTGCCACTCAAGCTGGTAAGCTGGGTTGCCCCATGGCAATATCCAAAGGCCGTTCTCGGGGATCATTGCAACACACATGTCCTACCCTTGCCCCCCTCTTACGCCGCTGCCGCTACGCCTCCGCCCTACGCTAGGTTGACCCGGTGACCGACCGGTTAAAGCCTGCGCTGCTTGTGGGGCTCAACCGGTGGGCTGCCGAAACAACCGGCGGCGACCCAATCCTGATGGTCATCCCAAAGACCCCCGGCGGCCGCGTGCCATCGCCGGCGACACCAAAAGCTTCGTCGTGGCCGACCTGCGCGGCTACTACTTCCAGCAGGCGTACCACTACATGATGGTGTACGATTTCTCGGCGGGGTCGTCGTTCTACATCGGTGTGTGGAACAGCGACGAGCGCTTCGACGGCCGCGGGAAGCTCGGCCTGAAGATGAACCCGAAGTGGCTACAAGCCAACCTGACGTTGACGGTCAGTCAAAACGCAGAAGGGACTACGGGGTCGAGTCGGCGTGGCGTTTGATGGAGTGGCTTGCTGTCCCGTCCCGTCCCGTGCTCGCAGCAAGGCACGGCATCACCCCGCAATGCGATGCGCGTGCCACGGCCCACTTCAATGACGCGCATCGAATGCCAGGTTGGTGATATCCTCCCGCCCCCCCCCCCAACATACGCGAACCCGCAGCTTCGTCAGGGTCACTCCGATCCGCGTATAGGGCGACTGCCTCACCGCGCTCAGAGAGGGACCGGCCAGGCGGCGCCAGCTATCCATCTAGCGGAGCGTGCCGCTCACGCTTGCTGCCCCCGCCCCCCGCCTTTCTCTCCCCTTACACATGCCCGTACAGGTCAAGTGGCGCGCAAGCGCGGGCCGCCCTGTGTGCCCCATGGACTGCAGCGGCCGGGGCACATGCTACGACCTACGGGACAGCAGCAGCAGCAGCGGCCAGCTGGCAGTGAAGAGCGCCGCGGCCAACAACTACAGCTGTGCCTGCACCGCCCCCGGGTACGGCGGCAGCTTCTGCGAGGGCAAGCTGACGGACGTGGCGGTCAGTACCAACGCAGACGGCAGCACCAACCAGCCGTCCGCACCTGGTGGCTGGACCTACTTTAACCTCATCTTTGACCCCGGGTCCAATGACAACCTGGCGGTGGAATGGGTCGTGCAGCCGGCGGACAGCGCCACGGACAAGAACCCGCAAAACCTGTACAACACCTTCCTTACCTTTGACGAGGCCGCCTTCCCGCGCGACGCGCCGCTGGACCCCAAGGACTCCATCCCGCGCACGCTGCAGACGTTTTACCCCATGCTGCTGCAGGGACGGTTCCGAGCCCTGGCCGCTACTGGTGAGGGCGGCGGCGGGGGGTTGGGCCCTGCGCGGGCGGGCGGGGCGGGCGTTGTCAGCACCAGGCGTTCCGCGTGGTCTGCGCGACGCACGCGCTTGCGCTGCAGCGGGCCCGACGCTGCCGGATCAGCTGGCGGAGCTGGCCCTCCTGGCGTTTCGCAGATACCTACAACGTGACTCACCTGTCGCATGCACCTGCCGTACATGCACCTGCCGTACATGCACCTGCCGGACCGTAGTGACCATTAGCATGTGGAAAGAGCTTGGCGCTTGGCGAGCAAGACACCCCCACGGTTGCTATGGTAGTGTTGTTGTCAAGGCGGGGCAGAGGTGCATTTCCATGCTGGTGGTGCCGTGCGGTGGCAAGCTGGCTGGCCCCGGCTCGACACGTGCGTGTGTGGCCTTAACGCCGCATACACCCCCCGCTTCCGCGCACCCTCTTCCTCCAGCTCTTGGCCCCAGGCCTTGTCCGACTTTTCCTCGCCACCCATGCTTGCCACCCTCCCCCCCCACCCAGTTTCGCGCGAGCGAGCTCAACAACCGTGCCAACTACACGGTTGGCATCTACAACAGCGACTACATACGCCGCGACAACACCACCTTCTCACTGCAGGTGTACGTGCCCGTCCCGATCACGTCCTGGCTGCAGCCGTACGTGAGCGTGGTGCTGGGCATCTCAGCGGCGGTAGTGCTGTGCCTCTTCCTGGCGCTGTTCCGCCGCCTGATGCTGCGCTACGGCTGGGGCTTCCGTTTCAGGTCCGAGGACCTCCAGGAGCGCAGGTGGCGGCCGGCGACCCGCGCGCGCAGCACGGCGTGCCCAACATCGTCATGCAAAGCTTCCACGTGTACGAATACCACGCCACCAAAGCGCAGAAGGTGCAGCTGTTGCAGAACCGGAAGGAGGCTGCTGCGGCCGGGGCGGCAGCCGACCGACAGCCGGTAGCTGGCGTCGCACGGCACAGCGCGGAAGGCGTGCAGCAGGCGACCGACAGCAGCAACGGCGGTGCTGCACCGGCGCCGCAGCCGGCGGCGGCACCAGCTACAGGCCCGCCGCCGCCATTGCCCGCTGTCGGCAACGGAGAGGATGAGGACGATGAGCCGCAGTGCGCGGTGTGCTTGTGCGAGTACGAGGAGGGCGAGCGCATCATGCAGCTGCCATGTAAACATGATTACCACGCATCGTGTATCGAGAAGTGGACGCAGGCGCACAGCACATGCCTGTGTGCAGGGTCTCGCTCCTACCAACGGCGGAGACTGCACACATCAGCCGGCCTAGCAGCCGCCCGAGCAACGGGGGCGACAGCGTGGCGGTGGTTGGCGTGGGGAGTGCTGAGGCGCAGGCTACGGGTCCTGGGGCGCAAGCAGCAGGCCGGCGGCGGCGGGGCTTCTCATGGCCCTTCCGCGGCCGCCGCGCGGCGCAGCCGGGCAGCGCACCGGCCGGCCCGAGCGGGGCTGCAGCGGCAGCCGCGCCCAGCGGCGTGGCCCAGCGGGCCGAGCTGGTGTCGGCGGGCAGACGGGGCACCACCGCTGCGACCCCCGCTGGGTTGCAGCTGGTGGCGCAAGGCCCCTCGGTCAGCCTCGCACACGGCGCCAGCCCCGCCCGCACCACCTTGCGCAGCCCGTCCACGAGCAGCGTTGCGCCGTCGCCTGCGCCCTCTGACTCATCCAACCGCCTGGGGCTCAGCGGCAGTAGCCGCGCGACCTCGTCGTCGCGCTACACCTTGCTGACGCCGCGACAGCAGCCTGAGCTGCCGCATATGCCCGACGGCGCTGCCAGCGCTGCGCCGCCGCGGCCGCCGTCGCGTGAGGCGTGGTCGGACCCCGCGTCGCCCGCACCCGCGGCACGGCCTGGCTCACGGCCTGGCTCCACCACTGCAGTAAGGCCAGTGCAGCAGCAGCAGCAGCAGTGCCCTTGCCCGCTGCCGGAAGAGTAGCATGGATTGACAGTAGTGTTGCGCGGGCAAGCGTGATGAGCTAGCTGCGGACGAGTCGACGGAGGTAATGTTGCGCGGATAAGCGTGCTAGTGCAAGGAGGCAGGTTAAACCTGAGCCAGTTGGACTCCCACGAACGTGTGTGCAGCAGTGGGCCGCTCACGCTGTACATGGGCTGGACGTGCGCTCGACGGAAGGTGCTGCGATAGGCACCGCAAGGTCTGGTCGGGCTGTCCAGCTGCTCGCGGTCCTGCAAGTACTGTCCACATTCATCTATTCATCGGCGCGCCGCGACAAGTGCTGCAAAAGAGGGTGCTGCGGCTACATGCACCGGTACAGTAGCCGTGTACAGGGAGGGAACTTGCCCAGCATGCCGACATTATGCGCGACATTATGCGCGTGCGATGGCTTTGCCTCGGTGCTGTACTGTGGCCGGTGGATGGTGATGGGTGCATCTAGGAGAGCGTCATTCCAAGCAGAGCGAGCGCTGCGACACCGCTGGTGGGGGATGTTCCATTCTGTTTTGAGTCTGCCAAACGCCCCGCCCTTGTGCGCAAGCGCAGCGTTGCAAGGGAAGCGCGTGCAGGCTGGCGGGGGGCTGTTGGACTGCGGCGGCGGCTCACGGCGGGTGCGCAGTGCTGCAATGCAGGCCCGTCTGCTGCCAGGACCCAGGGGCAAAGGCGCGCTCCGCGGCATGAGGGTTTGTGGTCAGCGCCCTGATTTCGCTGCACGACTCTCCGCTCGCTTGCGACTCCCAAGCAATCGCTGTCCCCACTTCGCGGCCGCGGCGGCCGGGGGCGAGCAGGATAGGGATCAGAAGACCATGGCCGGCATGATTGGCACTATCCAGACGCCTGCCAAGGCCGTGCTAAGTGTGCCCTGCCTCCTGTAATCCTACTGTGCCAGGAAAAGGCATTGTACAAGTAGACTATAAGTAGATGTCTCTGAGGACGCAAAACTGCATGTAAGGAACAAGCATCGGTGTTTGCTTGCAAGTCCTATTCGCTGCTGCTTCAAGCCGGCCTCGTATTCGCCAGTGTCGCGACGGGGTGTAGTGGTACGGGCGGGTGCGCAGGTCTGCTACAGGTCAGGATACGTGGTCGTCCACCGAACACGGATTACGCTGAGTGAACACTTCTCTGGTCGGACTTGCAAGCCGCTTGCGTGCTGCAGCACTCTCCAACCCTGCGCAGTTGAACATCCGGGTACTTGAACGGGCAACTGTACGTTCCTGCCTCAGTTGTCCTAAACCACGCAAACACGGTAGTTGCACGCATGGTCTCACTTCAGGAACGCCACGGACCACCGGGAAGCTAACGCCACCTTGACAAAGCGCTCTTAGCTTTCTGTGCAAAACATCCCCTGTTTTGGTTACCTCCGAAGAATCTTCCACTACATGGCAAAGAAAAAGTCAGCCTGGAACCTTACACCGCCCGGCCTGTTCCTGTTGGTGGCAGGCGAGCATCCACCGCGCACCGCATGCATCAGTACCATGTACACGACGATGCTGGCGTGCAGCTCAACCAACAAAGCAGAGGAGCTGCACCCCCTCTCTCATCAATGTGTGTGTGCGGACGTGCAGGTATCCTTCATCTTGGCCTGGCTGATGCGCAATCAAAGAAGCAATGCGAGTTGCGGCCGCTACCTTCGGGCGTTGGACGCCTTAACAGCTTGGCAATTTCATCGGACGTGGCTCCAGTGGCGAACGCCATCGCCGCCCCACTGTCGACCGGCCTTTGTGACGCCTGGACGCTTACACAGGCGCAAATAGCAAATGAGGCGTCGTGTGCAAAGGACAGTCCAGAACGGTAAGCACCAACTAGGAACAATGGCGCTGGCCTGTTGTTGGCACAGCCGCGCCGGCAGGCTCCGTGGTAGGGTTCGCGTCACCCCCTTTGCGGCTTCTTGCAGGCGCGTGTTCTTGCTGTTCGAGTTCTGGCGACTTGCCACGGACAAACGCAGCCTTGACACCCGTTACACGGAGGGTGTGCTGTTCTTGGTTGCGCGCGGAACGCAGCCACAGGTGCGCGTATGGGTGCGGGTGGGTGCGCGTACGTACTTTTGTACGGCAGGCGACGGCATGGCGCCCCGTGTTACGCATGTGCCTGGATGTAGCTGCAAGTGGCATGACGAGCCTTGCAGTCCCGCAATTTTCCCACCTCTCGTTCGCTGCATGCAGGTGTACACTGATGGCAGCGTTTTGCCCCGTGTAGGGGACGCGCTGACCAGGGCGAATGTGTCGGCGCAGGATGCCAATGCCACCCTGTACGGCCGGCCGTACCACCGGGTGGTCGTGCCCATCAATGCAACCTTCAGCAATGTAGCATCCGGCGACTGGTGAGCCAGGCGGGCATGAAAGCAAACACGCCGCGTCGATGCATGGCGCATGTTTGCGGTCGCGCCGCGGGCCGCGCTGTGAAACACAAAGAAGCACACATGGTTCCATGGAATGCTGCAGCACCAGTAAGTGGACAAGTAGCATTGCATGGAACCATGAGGGAGTTGAGCCAGTGCAGCCCTTGCCGGTGGCAGTCCGTGCATGTGGCGGGCCAATGCGCCATGCCTGGACCTGGCCCTGTACCCCGGAAGCGGTGTTGCCTGTTAGCACGGCTGCCCGCTCGATCACGCAGCAGCACATGTCCTTACAACATCGTGCGGGCGATGTAGGGGCCATGCCGCGCACAACTCGCTACCGGCAACGCACGCATCGGCGAAGCATGCGGACGCACGTGTGCCGCCGGGGCCGCTGTCACGTACGGCTATGTTGAGGGCACATGCTCCGCGGCGTGCCTCGTGCCGTGTACCCCCCGCGCGCCCGCCCGCCTGCAGGTATGTGACCGTGGCGAACTACGCCGCTGGCGCAGGCACGGCGGCGGAGTTCCAGCAGCCTTACGCCATCCGCGTTTCCTGCGTCGAGGAGCGGTCTGCGCCGTGCCCGCGGCCGCTGGTGGGGGCGGGCCAATGCAGCGACCAGGGCACCTGCTTACCGCCAAAGGTGGGCTGCCCGGGCTGCCACTTGCCAGCCACCCATTCGTTCAAAAGTGCCACGACAGGGCGTGCACACGCCCCCATGCCGGCCCAGCACCTTGGCCTTTGCTGGGGTGGCAGATGTACTGGCAGCATGCCTGGGTCGTGGCATCAGCACCATGTGCCGCCTCTTCGGCTGCCGGTGCGGCCGCAGCGTCCCGCCGATTGGTACCCGGCATGCACGGCTGCATGGTAGATCAGACTGGTGGAGGCGCAGCGCGAGCCCGAGCGACGCTCTCCGGCATCGCCGCCGTGCGCCCCTTTCCCGGCTGCACGGCGTGTAGGCTTCGGCCGGTGTCGGTCAGTCGCGTGAGCGCGCGCGCGTCCCACCTCTTCTGCGCAGGCCGACACCACCGCTGCAAGGCTCAATCGCGAATGCGCATGCGATTCCGGGTTCGGCGACTACGGCTGCTCACGCAACGTCACAGAGCTAAGCAACAACGCAACGCGGGAGTTTCAGCTGGCGCACGGGGCTTGGCAGTACTATCAGATCAAGGTAAGGGAACGTCGGGCACCTTGCTCGCGCGTAGTTGGCGCAAGCTATGGAAAGACCCAACATGGCCATTTTGGTACGTGGCGCCTGATGTTTGTAACGATCAAATAACGATCAAACACCTGTCTTACGTGAATCCTGATGGTACTGATGGCGAGACTAATGCACTACGACGTCTACCGTACCATTCGTCCATGGCATGAGATGACTGCCAATGCAACACGTTCCGGCGATGACGAGCCCCGCCTGGGTGTGTTCGTGCGCACACGTACGGGTGCCACGCCCCCCATTCAAGATGGCAGCGGACATACATAGATGATGATGATGATGATGATGATGATGATGATGATGATGATGATGATGATGATGATGATGATGATGATGATGCGCGCAGATGGGCGCGCCGCCAGCAGTCGGCGGCAAGGCTGTGCCTGTGCCGCCTACGCTGCTGGTAGAGCTGGAGCGTACGGCGAACCAGTCTTACGGCGGCGACCCAGTCCTTACGCTCATGCCAGCGTCGTACGGCAGGGTGCCCACGCGTTTGTTGAAAGACAACTACAACTTCTCCCGCATGGACCCGAAAGTGGACATCATGGGCTTCGTGTTTCGGTTGAAGCATCATTTCATCATCCTCCGTGACTTCACGGACGGCTACTCCTTTTACATCTCCATCTGGAATAACAATGAGAGGTTTCGGAGGAACAACGGGACGTCCTCCCAGCCGCAAACGCTAGCTTACCTTACGCTCAAGGTATGACCCCGGCGCAGGGATGCAGCGTGCCTGCTGTGCCTCCGGCGGCATGGTACGCTTCGCCACGCACACGCGGGCACGCCGCATTGGGCTGCTGCAGCATGCGGCCTGGTGCAGCCCCCTGTTGCTCTCGACGCGCTGCGCTTGCGCACGCCCCTCTGCCCACCGGCCGCCGGCGCCGCAGGTTCGGTGGCGGCTTAGCGCCACCGAGGAGGATGGGCCCGCGCTGTGCCCCAGGGACTGCTCGGACGATCCGAAGGATCGGGGGGATTGCTTGGATCCGCTGGATCCGGTCACGACGCAGCCAGCGCCGCAGCCGTACCTGCCAACGCTCCAGGGTACCCGATCTCCCGGCTACCTGTGTGCCTGCCGTATAGGTACGTACTTACGGCACCGCTCCGCACACGCAGCTTGTACCGTATGTCCTGATGAGTGATGGGAGTGGCGGAGGGGTAGGTCTGGTTGCATAGGCTATCGCTCAAGGGTGGAGGACTGAAAAGCTGATGGCGTACGTGCACCGGTGGTGCAGCGGGTTCCGTGCAGCGCACTGTCGCAGTTTCGGTGTGCGCTCCTTTTGGACAGCCCCGCTGTCCAGATATGCGGCAGGCTTGGGCGGCTTGTTCCTGTGCTTCGCGGCCCGGCCTGCCCTGCCCTGCCCCGCCCTGCCCCGGCTTGGGGCCCCCGTTGCCACGCCACGCACCAGGCGGCGGTGGTCGCTGCCCGGCGGCGCGCGTTGCACAGCTGCCGTCATCGCCTCCTGCGCACACGTCAGGCACACGACGCTCGCACCAACCAGCGGACGTTCACCTGCCTGCCTGCCTGCCGGGCTTTGAGCTGGCGGCTTGTGCGCCCGCAAGTTGCATATATATATATCCCGTTGACGCCCCGCCCCCCCGCCCCGCCCGGCCCCGCCCGCCCCGCCCTTCCGCCCGGCGTTTCCGTACAACAACTACCACTACTCGCAGTTGAGGACACACCGTACGGCGGCAATTTCTGCGAGGGCCAGGTGACAAGCGTGATGCCTGCAAGCAACGAAGTCAACAGGTTAGTGCGGTACGGCTGCCACTGCGTGAACGATGCTACAGCGTGCTGCTCGTGGCTGCAGCCGCCGATCCCTGCCTGATCCCTGACACGGAGCATTGCACCGCCGACGCCAGCAAGCGCACGTGCTGCGCTGTGCACACACCCTCCCTGAACACGCAATGCGCTTTACGCGGTAGGCGGGCGATGGACCAAGCCAGCACACCCGAGGAGAGGCCCTCCCTGTACGAGCAATAGCACCACACCTTACCACGCAATGGTATTTCATTTTGTTGCGCCTTATCCGCCTCCCCCGCGTTGCGTTGGGGCCGTTCCCCTTCCCCCGCCCCAGCCCGCCCTACCCCGCCGCCGCACTCGCCCATCCATCCCGCGCGCCCACCGCACCGCCGCACCGCAGGCAGCGCATCAACCCGGGCGGCTGGCACTACCTGGTCATCAACATGAGCACCTTTTCCTTCGGCAAGGATGGGCTGGCGCTGGAGTGGAGTGCGAATAGCTCCACCAACGACCCGCGCGCCCTGTACAGCCCGCTCATCACCATCACCGCCGGGGCCTTCCCGCGCGACAGCCCCGTGAGCAGCGCCACCAACGAGCCGCAGGCGCGGGTGGAGTATGGGTGGTTTTACAACTTCGCGGAAAAGCTCGGCAGGCCGCCGTACGTCCTGCAGGTCAGCAGCTGGTTTCCACGTAGTGCTGGCCACCGTAATGGTGTGCGGTACATGGGCACGGGGACAGGGTGTATGGGGCGTATTGCAAGGTTCTTGCATCAGGGGCATACAGCGTAAGCAAGAATGTTTGGTGGTCCGGCAGGGAATCGGAGCTGCGCTGCAGCGCTTCGGGCCGTGCCTGCCTATGTACAAGAGCAGCAGCGGGGACCACCGCAATCAAAAGGCAGGGAGGGACTGGAGCGAGTAAACAGATCTGTTAGGAATGAGGACATGTGGCTCAGGTGTTTTGCGCCACGAGGCGGCACAAGCAGCTGAAGGCCGGCCCCGGTTGGCCCATGTCGCTGCCGCTAATCGTCGCCTCGTCCTCCTGCGTTTTCGTTTGTGTGCCCCAACGCATGATCATCACCATATGACCCCTATCGCCGACATCACTCAGCCCTGTTGTGCCCGGCTGCCGCCTGCAGTTTGACCGGGGTGAGCTTGACAACGCCTCGGCTTACGTCATCGGCATCTACAATAGCGATTACCTGCTGAATGAGGTTTTTGACTTTTCGCTCAAGGTCTACATCCCCCCCGCCGCCTCCACCTGGCTGCATCCGTACATGTCTGTCGTACTGGGCTTCTCGGCGTCCGTCGTGCTATGCCTCTTCATGACGCTCTGCAGCCGGCTGCTGTACCGCTATGGCTTCGGGCCCTGGCGCTTCAACCGCGGGATGGCCCGCGCGCAGCAGCAGCAGCAGCAGGGTGCAGGAGCGGCGGTGATGCTGGCGCCGCGCCCGTTGGGCGTCCCGGCGTCGGTGATGCAGACCTTCTACACCTACGAGTACCACGCCACCAAGGCGCAGAAGGCGCAGCTGATGCAGAACCGGAGGGACGCGGCAGGCGAACAGGCAGCAGCAGCAGCAGCAGGAGCTGTTTTGCCACCGCCGTCGCAGCAGCTGCAGCAGCAGCCTGACGGTGCGGCGGCGCCGGCCGCGGCCGAAGGGTTGGGGCCGCCCAGCGGCAACGGCCGCAGCGCCGCGACGCTAACGGCGCCGCCGCCAGCGGCACTGGAGCTGAAGCGCCCTGCCACCGCTGTAGCCGCTGCCGGACCTGGTACAGATCCACTGGAGGAGCCGCAGTGCACGGTGTGCCTGTGCGAGTACGAGGAGGGCGAGCGCATCACGCAACTGCCCTGTCATCATGATTTCCACTCCGAGTGCATTACCAAGTGGTTGCAGACGCACCACACCTGCCCGGTGTGCCGTACCTCGCTGGTGCCGTCAGGCGCCGGCGAAGGCGCCGCCACCGACACGGTGCTTACCGTGGCGGTGCCGGGCGGGGCAGCGCAGGCGGCGGTCCTTGCAAGCAACAGCGCCGCGCGGCCGGCAAGGTGGGGCGGGCTCCGCAGCCTGTTGCCCGGGTCTGGCCGGCGGGCGGCAGGCGCGGGTCACGCTGCCGCTGTGGGTACGCCTGCGCGCGGCGGGGCGCTGGAGCTGCCCCCGCAGAGCAACCAGCCGCACACGGCTAGCGCGGCGCCGGGCGTGGATGTTGCGTCGCAGCAGCCGCAGCAGAGCAGCCTGTCTGCACCTACCGGTACTGCTGCTGCAGCTCACCAGGCAGGCGAGGTGGCCACCGGCGCTTTGGTGGTTCCGGAGCCCGCCACGCCGCCGCGCCACAGCACGGGCCCGCCGCTGGGGATGGCGCCCAGCCCACTGGCGTCGGGCGACCTGGGCAGCACCGCAGCACACGCGCCGGCACACGACGGCAGGCTCCTGCAGCAGCAACAGCCAGGACCAGCGGCTGCGGGCGGTGCTATTGCGGACTCGGGCCAGATCGAGGTCTGTGTGCAACAGCATGGGCAGCAGCGTTCAGGATGAGCAAAGCCACACAGGCGGTAGTACGCAAGGGCTCAACCGTTTGCTTCTACCGCGATTGCCGCGTGCATGACTACTGGAAAAGCCACGTGCCACGTGCTTTTGTACGCGCTTGGTCAAGGTCAACACGGCGCAACCAAATGCACCACCAGCGAACAAGCAATGCCATCGCGTGGAATTGGGCTCGATTGCAATCACCGTGCTTGACGTATTGCAGCAGTGCTTGAGGAACGGTGGGTGTGGCGGCTGCGGCTCCGCTGGTCCAGCTTTGTCTGGATGGGTGCGGCGGCTCTTCCTTTCAGTCGCTCTTCGAGGCTCCAATGGTGCTGCATCGGGGGCAGGTTGCTTTTCGATCGCTGTACTGGTTGGATGGGCAGCTTTGGCCATGTTTGCGTTTGTCTTTGCGGAGCATGTTTCCAAAGCGCTGCATCAGGATGAGCCCAGCGTGCGCGCCGGTGGCTCGTCGTCGCATGCTCCATGCCACAGGCGGCCAGAGTGGAGTGGGCGCATGCATCTAGGGTTGAAGAGTTGACATGCGTCCGTGTGTATTCGGGGTGTGTTTAGGAGCGCCTACGTCGCGCGCCCCAAGTGTAAGCACCTGTCAACTGGCCAACTGCGCAGGCACGTCGCTCGGCACCACGCTGGGCACCTCACTGCCTCTACCAACCCAGATGCCAGT
The DNA here is from genome assembly GCA_037367405.1 of Ottelia alismoides. Lineage (NCBI taxonomy): Eukaryota > Viridiplantae > Streptophyta > Magnoliopsida > Alismatales > Hydrocharitaceae > Ottelia > Ottelia alismoides. The sequence goes on along the minus strand of JAZKJV010005900.1, from coordinate 70,824 downwards.
GCTCAAGGCAACGTTTGACACAAAGCTTGCCCGATGTGCGCGGCAGCGTCGGCTCCACCACTTTCCGTAGCGGCGTCCGGTGCGTGTACGGCCTCATGTTGTCGACGGGTCTGACGGGTTTGCGGGCCGTCAAGTGATATCGCCTGGGGCCGCAACCTGCTGCTTTCTCAAACATCCTTGAAATGGTGTTGCAATGCCAGCAGCATCATGCGGTCGCACATGCTGCTGCTGCTTCCCGTCGCTATTGTCGTTAACACAAACCGTTCAGCTTCGTCCGAACAAACCAACCGCCTTCTCTTCGCCGTGGCCTCAAGGCCACAAGCCTCGAGAAAGCCACCGGCCCGCAAACACGCCCACTGTGCAGCTGCTTTTGGTTACGCAGCCAGTTATGACCGGTTAGGGATTGACACTACTGCTCGCGCTCTCTTCAGCTGTTCCGGGGGCTCCAGGATGCGGCTCGCACGATGTTTGCTCCTCCTCGTGGCAGGCAAGTTTTCAAGCCCCACAGCAGGGCAGTGCCCTTTAACGCGTGGAGGGGATCTGTCTGCCGGTGGTGCGCATTGCTGGATGAACTGTTTGTTGACTGAGTGCTCGTTGTGCCTGTTGTTGCGTTGCAGGCGTCGCGTTCGCGCATGCACCGCAAGCCGCTGAAGGCGCTGCATGCACGCTACGACAAGCTCAATCCATCAACACGCTTTCCCTTCATACGAACGCCTTGGCGCCGCCTTCCCACGTTGCCTCGGCGGCGCTCGGGTTCAACACTTGCGATGCGTGGATCCTAACGGCGGACACTGTCACAAACACGTCAACATGCGCTCCCGCCTCAGGGCAGCGGTGAGCCTTACCTCCATACATGTGCTGTTGTGCAATCATGCTTTCATGGGCCTCTTCCCACAAGGGTCCCATCGCGGCTCCTCGATGCAGAATTGTGTGCGTGTCCTTGGCCCGCAGCGTCTTTCTCCTTTGGGAATTCTGGCGGCTGGCCGCTGCTCCTGGCTTCGACGTCGACAACACAACAACGGATAGCGTGTACTTCCTAGTGGCGAAAGGCGCCCAGCCACAGGTCGGTGACACCCAAGCGAGGGCCCTGAGGCCCTGAGGCCTGGAAGCGGTCCGACTTGCCCGCAACACCATCGCGGCGACGTGTGTGGCGCGGCGCAGGTGACTTCAACGGGCGACGTCTTTCCGGACACGGTGGATCCGCTGAGGTCAAACGGCCCTGGCACAGCCCGGGACGACTCCGCGTACATATCCTTGCGCCCGTCGCCGGCGTACCACCGCGTGGTGGTGCCCCTGAACGCGACCAGCAACACCAACAACCCCACCAACGCGTCGAACTGGTGGGCGAAACAACTGCAGCCGGCAAGAAAATAGCAAGGGATTACTGCGCCATCGGCAGGGTCAACCGGCCAGTGTTGAAGTTACCGGCTTGCCGTAGATGGACGTTGCCCAACCGCGAACCGCAACAACACTGCCGCCACCCCCCACGCACCGCACCGCACTGTGCCTACACCCTAACCCAGGCCCCCTATATACAGCCCGTCCTCCTCGCGGCACGCGGGCATTCTGTGCGCCGCTGGTATCGCGCCCTGTTCTTCCAGTCTCGTCGCCTGCTGCCGTTGCGCAGGTATGTGACTGTCGCTAACTACCACCAGCCGTCAGCGCAGCGTTACGCGATACGCGTCTCGTGCGTCACCGAGGCCACGGCGCCATGCCCGCAGCCGCTGCCGCTGGCGGGCCAATGTGCTGGGCTCGGGTCATGCCAGCCGCCCAAGGTGGGTGGTGCATGTCCGTGGGCATAGTACCAAGGGTTCGATGATCATATCGATGGTCTTCCGATCTTGTGGAACCCGTGCAAAATATGATCATGTGGTCTTGGGGTCCAAGGCCAGAACCCAGTGGTCAGGGAGTCGAAGCCCACGGGGGTCACTTTGACCTTGCGGTAGGCCTAGAAGATGGAGTACTATAGGGCCGAAAGATGGTGGTAGGTCGCCGCCTCAGGGCCTGTACCCGCTGGCCGCCTGGCACAACGTGATGAGAGGGAGGGGTTCTGGTGGTCCCCCTTACACCCTAAGGAGGAACGCGATCAGCGTCGCTGCTCGGAGGATGGGCTCCGTGACAGCATCCCGCGTCGCCTATGCCCTGTTCGGGTGTGCCAGCGTTGATCCTGGTACAAAGGCTTCGCTTCCATCCGCCCCATCTAAAAGGTGGGAAACTGCTGCCGCGTGTGGCGCGGAGACGGTTGGTGCGTCTCCTGGAGTCGTCCACACGTCTCAGGCTTGGCCGCGCCACGCACCACTCGCGCCACGCCTCCCTCACCTGCTCCGTTGGTCTCTGGCTTGGCGGCTGGGGCGTGGTGTACAGCTCTCACGCCTTGCGACTGACGCGCGCAAGGCCCGCTTGCTCAGCACAGCACAGGGCCCACCAGTTGGCATCATCATCGGGCACACATCCCCTCTACGCCAATACATCCCATCTTCCCCAAACATCACTACATGCCCAGTCATGTCCTGTGTAATGGTAGCAGCTGGTGCCACTACACTGACCCGTACTCGTACCGGTAAATCGGTCCTCCCCTGGCCCGCTCTGTCATACGCACGCGCGCGCGCTGCGTAGTCCAACGCCACGACCGCTGACAAGCTCAACCGGGTGTGCAACTGCGACGCTGGCTACGGGGACTTCGGCTGCAGCCAACCAATTCCTGAGCCTAGCCAACAACACCGACATACAAGTGCAGGTGCCTTCAGCCGGATGGGTACACTACCAGGTAGGTATGGCAGCTGGGGGCCCTATCCGGTACAACTAGACGGGGCTTTTGGAGGCCCTCTACCTAGCACTGGTGCGCGGGTTTTTCACATGCATCAGGGGGGGGTCCGAACCATAGCTTCTGCTCCTCAAATGCAGCTGTCTTGCACTGCTCCGGGCTCCCAGCCTGACGTCATGCGCTGTACAGGGCCAACGCTGCGGTTGGGGAAGCTGTTTGTTCAGGTGCCGTCGTGGGGCCGCACAACGGCCAGAGAGCTTGAATGATCGGGTGACCTGTGGGAACTACAAGCGGCATGGCACTGGCACACTGCGCGCCTGCCTGCCAAGGCGCACACCCGCAACACTGGCCTGGCTCGGGTCGCCAGCAGGCGCGTGCCGCTGCGGCGCCATCGGTCAGCGTTGGTGCCGCGAGCGGCGTGCGCCCGCTATGGGCAAGCCAGGCAGGTCGGGCGGCATGGGCATGGCGGCACCACAGCCGTACATGCAGTGGGCCTACCGCTGCCTGTGGCCAGGCGCTGACACTGCCTTGGCATGCCTGCCGCGCAAGCAGGCGCGCAGGCAAAAGCGGCAGCGCAGCCCTGTCCCGTGCTGCACCGGCGCTGGCGCCGGTGTGCTAAGGCCGACAGTAGAAGGGTGCCGACAGCAGAAGGGTGCAACAGCATCTCGAGTACTTTAAGCGTCACACGGTTATAGGTTGTGCTGTCTTTCGGGTATTCGGGAATTTGCTTCTTTAAAGCGACATAAAGCGACATCGGTTCAGCGATTCTCCCATACATGAAGGGTTTGTAGGCTGCCGTACCCTGCCCCGCTGTCCCTCCCTGTCGCTGCGCTGGCAGGTTCAAGTGCCTGAACCACCGTCGGGCCAGCCGACGCTGCTTGTGGAGCTTGAGCGTGCGTCATACGAACCGTACGGCGGAGATCCCGTACTGGTGGTCCTGCCGCAGGCCTTTGGCCGGCTGCCCGGCCGGCCTCAGGCCCTGGACCCCGCGTGGGCCGACCGTCGCGGCTACGATCTGCAGCAGCGATACCACTACGTGGTGGTACGCGATTTTGCGTACGGCTACAAATTCTACGTGTCGGTCTGGAACACTGCTAATCCCTGGCGCGACTACGTGCTCGACCTGGAAAACCGTACCGCCTTTGTCACACTGAAGGTACGACGATGTACAGCCACGTCCGCTCGCAGCAGCAGCAGCAGGAGGAGGAGGAGGAGGGGGGCCCAACCTCGGAACGCCGCCTTCACCTTCACCCTCACCTGCACGTACGCTGTATGTGTCCCGCCGCAGCGTCGCCCATGCATATGCACATGCTTGCACGCCCAGCACCACATCGGTCTTGATTCACCTTGCATGCCTGCTTGCTTGTGCAGCCCCAAGCGCCGCCGGCTATTGCGGCGCATCTGCAAGGTGGAACGGTACTAGAACGTTTCCTCTTGCCTGTCCGCTGCCTTCGTATGCCACCATCTCTCTGAGCGCAGGCGCGCTGGCGCAGCCCTGACCCCGGCCAGTCGACGGGCACTGGGCTGTGCCCCCGGGACTGCTCCGGTAACGGGAGGTGCTGGGACCCACGCGACCCGGCCACAGGGCGCGTACAGCCCCGCCCCGACCCCGTACCCAAGCTACTGCCTGGGTCGCCTGCCCCCGAGTTCTTGTGCGTCTGCAACGACGGCAAGTGACGCTTCGGGCATTCACTTGCTGCACGGTGTGGGGTGTGTCGTGCGGGCAGGCGTGCAAGAACGTGCGTGTCGCGTGCCGTCTGCGCTTTGGGCGCATGTGCTGTATGGCTGGGCTGCACGCCACGCCGCGCCGCGTACCTTGGTCCCTTTCTGGCGCTGCACGCGCGTCCTGTGTGTGCGCAGGCACGTACGGACACAGGCGGGCGCGCGTGATGGGTGCAGAGGCGCCGGCGCAGGCGCACATGCCTGCAGTTGTTGTGGGGCCTTATGACCTGACGGCCGCTGGCGCCGCGTCACAGCGCACCTGGCTCTAGACGGCTGCTTGCTTTTGCGGAACAAGCGCTTCACACGTTCGGAGCAGAGCGCAGCAGGGCCTGGGCCGAGGCGTGCGGCGCACCGCACGCAACCGTGCGTGTGTTTGTTGCGCAACGGGCGCTGCGCCCTCCACTACCTTGTCGCCACTGCCCCCCCTGGCCCTGCTCCCCTCCATGTTGCATCCCATGCTCTCGCCCCCCTCACTTGCGCTCGCCGTCATGCAGGCTGGGCTGGCAGCTTCTGCGAGGGTCGGGCCAAGACGATACGGTTGGGGTTCGACGGCAACGGCGCGTTCAGTAGGTGTGTGCGGTCGTGTGCGGAGGTTGCTGTCAAGCGGTGAAAGGGGCGGGGCAGCACAGCTGTATCGGGCGTATAGAACGTCCGCCTGCCCCCGCGCTGTCGGTGCGTTGTGAGCGCCTGAGAGGCTGCACCGGGCGCCGATGCTACCACAGCAGCACGGGCGCCGAACGGTGACATCAGCTGCACATCGCCTTGTGCTGCATGAATCGGCCTTTCGACGTCTGCGGTGCTTGTATCTCACGCGTGCCGCCAGCGCCCGGAGGCCCGCGGCGAGGGCTGTATGTTACTTCCCACTACATGGCTAGCGGCCAGCGCCGCCGCATGGCAGGCCCCAATGCCCGAGGTCTTTGCCACCGCCTTGCACGCCCCGATCCGCGCATGCGAGCCTAGGCCGGCCGGTGATCCGGTGAATGTTCACCAGTTGACGGGGCATATACCTGTGCTGGGTTGTAGGACTCGATAGGGTGTCAATCCCGTCATTCGTTGTACTGGATGCAGCAGGCTGTTGCCATAACACGTATCTCAAATGAAGCCAAAGGTGTTTGACGCTTTCTGAAGCCAAAGGTGTTGGACGCGCGTTTCTTCAGGGGCTTGGCACGGCGCGATCCCAGCACTGAACCCCGGAATCGTGCTGCTGTGCAGCACGACCGGTGTTGTTGCTAGCTGGTACTACATCCTGCTCGACATGGCGGACTTCAACTGGGGACAGCGGGTCACTCAAAATAGAGTTCACGCTGCTGCAGCGCGGCGGGCAGCGTAACGCCGGCACGCCGGCCAACAACGCCTTTTGCACGCTCGACGCCACGCCTACCCCGCGGGACGGCCCGGCCAACGTCAGCGGCTACACGTACTTCGCAACGGAGCTGTCGTCGTTCCTCACCCCGCCCGTCAACAACCCGTCCTCGTTTGTGCGCTCGGTGAGGTACAGTCAGCGATTGATGTTGCACCATCACCGGTGGTGGTGCGCAGGAGCGAGTCAATGTGACACGGCGTTGCTGTGACACGGTGTTGCGGCGCGGCGCGCATCTTGCGCGGCCTGCGCGCCATGCCAGGGGCGGGATGGCCGGCGTATACTGCTGGCGGCCACCCCGCTGCTGCCATCCCATCAGCGGCTGTCGGCGCTTGCACGTCCTTCGGCGGGCTTACGTGTTCTGTTAGGCAAGTCGCTTCGAGTGCGACACCCTGTGGAACAGGTAGCACGAGAGCTGGAAGGGTCAAGCGGCAAGCCACCTCGGCTTGCGTACACAGCATACGGCAATGCGCATGCAAATAGACTTTACAGGGTGATGCGGCGGCTGCGGTAAAGCAGGCGGCGAATGTCGCACTGCCTTCCTTGCGCGTGTCGAACCGGATCCGTGCGTTTTCCTGCGCCTTTCTGCCTTGCGTGCACCTTTTGCAGGTTTCGGCCAAGCGGATGGCGCGCGTGCCGTACTACGTCATTGGCATCTACAACAGTGACTACCAGAAGCAGGTAGACTTCGACTTTATGCTGTTTGCCTCCATGGCGGGACCGAAAAACGTGTGGATGCAGCCGTACATCAGCGTCATCCTTGGTTTCGGATCCGCGCTGGCTCTCTGCATCATGATTACCATCTGCAACCGCGTCATGCAGCGGTACCGGTGGTACCGCGACATACGCTTCGGGCGCACTGAGGGCGTCGACGAGGAGGCAGCACCGGACTACGAGGCCGCGGCGCAGGTGCGGCGCGAACGCGTCGCTGCCGCCGCGCTGCGCGCGCAGGCGCAGCGCGGCGTACCGGAAGACGTTATGCGTGGCTTCCATACCTACCAGTACCACGGAACCACGGCGCAAAAGGCCCAGCTGCTCCAGAACCGCAAGGAGGCGGACCTCGGGGTCGCCGTACTGTCCCTGCCCATGCCCGCCGGGCCGCCGGTGCTACAGCCGCTGCCGAAGCTACCCCCATCGGCACTGGCTGGCGCGGACCTGCAGCGCGCCAGCCACAGCCTCAACCGCCCCAGCCTGACTCGTCACAGCCTCAATCGTGCCAGTACGTCCAGCGGGCACAGCAGCACCATTCGGCTGGCGCTGCCGCCGCCGCTAGCGGCGCCGCTGCTGTCGGCGGGCAGCACGGCTCCGGGCGCCATCGAGACGTACCACAATGATTTCAACGACGAGGATGAGCCCCAGTGCGCCATCTGCTTGTGCGATTACGAGGAGGGCGAGCTCATCACGCAACTGCCTTGCAGGCAAGGGGGGGGGGGGGGGCGGGCCCAGAGTGCTGCCACGCCGCGCGACACAAGCCTGATTCCTGATGCTATTCGTGGTGCTCGTAATTGTTTGTGATTTTCCTCAGAGGTTAGGCCATTGGGTCAGGGGTGGGGGCTCCGGCGTGGTGGTGGTGGGCGAATGTCTGCCACACCGTTACGACCATGCGTACAGCTTTCCTGTGCAACCGGAACGTGCCCACGACTGCTCACAAGGAAACAACAGGTGCACGCATAACGTTTGCACTACATAACTACAACCTACCCCAGCTTTCGCCTTGCCCCGGCGGCATCAGCCTAGCCGTACAACATTGTACGGTACTAGCAAGATAACGTACTACTGGCAAATGATATAGGCACGGCGTAGAGGTCCGTGCTGGCAGCACTCGCGTTACACAAGACGTATCTGCTTGAGGCATGGTGAAAGCGCGTGCATGCAGCGCCAGAGCAAGACCTGAGGGCAAGGTCTGACATGATGCCGTTCTCCATTCACGTGTGGTGTTATGTAGATGTACCAAAGTTGCTCCGTGCAAGGCGGGTGGCGGCGTCAGAAGTCGGGCTTGTGTCGGACAAGACTTGCCTGCCTGCCCGCTTGCTTTTGCAGGCACGACTTCCATCAGTCCTGCATCGCTAAGTGGACGAAAGCTCACAACACCTGCCCGGTGTGCCGCATCTCGCTCTACGCAAACGGAGCGGCGGACAGCGGCGGCGACGGGCAGGGCGGCGGCACAGGCGCAGGGGCAGGGGCGGCACCGCAGCCCGCGCCGGATGGCGAGGCTGCCGCTGCCGCCGATGACGGCAGCAGCCGGCTGCAGCAGCCGGCAGGGCGGCGCACCTTGCTACAGGCCTTCCGTGACACCTTCTCCTTTGGCGGCGCAGGCGCAGGCGCCTCTCCAGCCGGCGCAGCGGACACAAACGGCGGCGACGGAACGGCCGCGCCGTGGCAGCCTGGGCGGCCTGGCGGCGCGCCGGCAGGCCAGCCACAGGTTTTGGAGCTGCTGCCCAGGCCAGCAGCTCGTCACCCGTTCTCGCCCTGTCGTCGCCGTCCGGCTCCGCCGCCGCCGCGCGCCGACTCCCACGCCGCAGGGGGCGGCCCCCATGCGCCGTACCAACACCTCCACGCTCTCGCCCCTGCCGTCGCCGTCGCTATCGTCACGCTCGTCCAGCCGCATCGGCGGCGGCAGCCGCGGGGGCTTTGCGATTGCGCCCGTGCTACCGCCGACCCCTGAGGACGCCATCGGCTACAGCCAAGATGACGCGCCTTGGCTACTGCCGTCACCGCGCGAGGCGTGGCCAGACCCGAGCGGCCCTGGCACGTCAGCGGGTGCTGGTACGGCAGCCGCGCCAGGGGCGGCGGCGGCCTGCGCCCAGAATCCAGCCCCCCTGTGCGCAGTGGAGGCAGCGTCAACGGCGCCGTGGGCCGCAACGGGCCAACCATCCCTCGTGCGCCCACCTGGCGGCTGTCCACCGCTTGAGTGACTTTGGATGATTTGATCTTTACAACCTTGAGAAAGTTGCCAACGCACAGCGTAGGATGTCGGCCGTAGTCGTTGTGTGGACTGGTGATATCAGTTGCGCCGGACCCTTCGCTCCTGGAGTGCGCTTTCCATAACCAGCTTGTTAGGTTTGGTGATAGCAGTGGCACCGTACCTACTGTTGCTCTGCATTGGCTGTACTGGGCACTGGCCCCCTTGTGCGATGGGTGCGTTGAAGGGCGCCTTTGCGTTGCACTGTGCTTGTGACTGAAGACCGCCGCACGGGGACACTGCCAACGTGGACAGCGGTCACAGCTACCCTTCGGCAACGGGCTTGCGACCGCTGACCTGCTGGGCCAGCTTTGATGCATAGCGTTGCTTAAGTTTCTGCGCGCATATGTCCCTGCTGCAACGCAGGGAGGCGCCTACCAAACATGTTTTTGTGTGCATTCAGTGCGCTGCGTGCACTGGTCACTTTATGTATGTATGGCGCCTGTTTTGTATATCGCACATATGGATTTTGAGCCTTATGCGTGTATTCGCCTGTAGCGCCGTGCACGGTACTGGCCGCGCCTGCGTCGTCATTCAGTGAAATCGATCCGCAGGTTGATCACCCAGCCAGCGTGTAAAGGAACTCGGCGCGCACAGCGGGGGCCACCGTGGCCGTATCGTCAGGACTTCCCGTTTGCATGGGCGTCGCCATTTGATTTCAGCTTTGTCTTGCTCGGTGTGTGCGCGGCAACTTCAACCGCGAGCTGCCATCGTTTTCAGTGGCTCCTCGTACATACCACCGTACCATGAGTGTGTTTTTTAAGGCATCGCACATACGCCGAGCGACGTGGGCCGGTTTGCGCGCACATAGCGTACACGGTTATTCTTTGCACTTGCGATTGTCGTAGCGCGAGCAGAGGTTATTAGCACTGCTCTCGCATATTGGCACTTTTGCGGTCTGCAGTTGGTGAGGTGCCGATTGAGCCTTGTGCACAGCAGTCCGTGGTCTGTGGAGAGGATGAGCTGCCTGGACAGCCTGCCGTACGCGTATTAACCTGAGGCCCCGAGCGGAAGCGAGCAGTCGTGCGGTCGTACGTGCGCCGCGCAAGGCGCTCAACATGCTGCATGCTACAGCTGGGCGTGCGTGAGGCTGCTGTTGTGATAAGCATTTTGCTAAACGCATGCAAATGGAGTGCAGGGTGCCCGCGTGGTGTCGTTTCAGGTCGTATGTAACTCTTGTGAGCGGCTTAACCAGCGTCCGGAGGTAGCTAACTGACTGAGCTCACCTCGTCCACCCGCCCGATCCGTCAACCCGCCCGGCGCGTGCAGCCTGCGGACGCCGCCGCCCTTTGTTGTGACCGCGGCAAGGTTGCTACGGCGCCCGTACGTTAACCTACTCCACGCCAAGCTGTGTTGCCAGATGCTGCATCACGAACACCGTACGTGTGTGCACTGTCGGCTCCGTTTTCGTTGCACGCGTCCCACCACCAAGACTTGCGTACCTGTGAGCTATTTGGCCCTTTTGGTATGTGACCGGGTACGCCACGCAGCCGATGGCGACGATGCAGCCCTCCCAAGCCGAATGCAAGCGTCGGATGAAGGCTGGCCCTCCCTGTAAGCGTGCGCGGTGCAGCAAGAAGCGGAACGACAAAGGGGCTGTTCATGTGCACGTCTGACTTCGTACTGGCGGCTAGTTGCCAGATAGCGGCCCGGTGCGCAGCGAGACGGTTAGTTGTCCCCGTCTGCCTTGCGGCGGTAGCAGAGCGCCTAGCTGGCAGGCCGGTCGCAGCACGGCCGCCACGGCGGCCGTGGCGGCCGCAGTGGCTGTCGCCTGGGGCCGCGGTGGCGGGCAGGCCGCGGCAGCTGGGCAGGTTGCCGGCGGCCCGCGGCGGCCGTAGCTGCCAAGCAACGCTCCCCGCCCCGCTTCGCGGGGCATCTCGAACAGCTGCCAGTGAGTGAGAGTGTGTTCAGGTTGCTGTTGGACTGTGGCGGTGATGTGCTTTTGTGGGGAATAATCCACATTGTATCCCTTGCCTCCTGGGTATCGGTCGCCATTACCAGCAGCCAGTTTCGGCCTTGCTTCCGGCGCGCTGCATTGCAGTTCGCACCGCATTAGCCAGGAGTTTGCCGGCAAGCCACCCGTAGATTAGTTTGCGGGTAGGGCGGGTAGCAGAGATGGGGGTGCCGGCCGGGACCGCCGGGACGTCCAGGGATGTCCGGCGCTGAAAAACGAGCGCTCGGGTGTTGGAAGGGCGTGCTTTGATGATGGCGGGACCGGGTCCCGGTGGCGGCCTGGGGGTCCCGGGTGGGACGACGCCCGGGACGTCCAGGCAGGTGCTTCGCGCGTATGGGTGGGCAGCGGGGGTTGGGGTATACGGGCGAGGGTTTGGGGCGCGCGCGAGCGAGCGGTTGGCGCGGGCGCCGTATGCGTATGCCGGGCCGTCTGGAAGGATGGAAGCGCCCGGGACTTGTACGCACGTGAAAAGGCTGTGCACCGCGTAGCGGCGCCATGCCGGAGCGCTCTTAGAGGGCGTTAAAGAGCGTGCGTGACGTGCAGTGTGCATTTTTGCGCTATGGCACTGATGGCAGTTGAGTCATGAGCTACGGACAGAAAAGCATGAGTTTTCCATGCGAATTCGGCCGTGCTTTTCAAAAAATTTCCCCCCGCAGCTGGGGGGGCCACCCCCCAGACCCCCCGGCGCGAGGCTGTTGAAGCCACGGGTCGTTTGCTGGTTGAATGGTTGGGCCTTTGAAGCAAAGGCATGCAAGGTGCGGCATGTGTACAATTTGAGCGACAAGTCACCCGATGTTTTACGGTGGTTTAGGATACCTGCCAAACAGAAAAGAATGGTTTTCCATGCGAACTCGTACCTGCTTTTCATGAAATAAATCTTCCTCGCCAGGGGGGAGCCACCCGCCCCCCCAGACCCCCCGGCGCGAAATTCGTTGAAGCCACGGGTCGGCATGCACGTTTGCTGGTTGAATGGTTGGGCCTTTCAGGCAAAGCCACGGGTCGGCATGCACGTTTGCTGGTTGAATGGTTGGGCCTTTCAGGCAAAGGCATGCTGAAGGCATGCAAGGGGCGACAAGTGCACGTTTCAACCGACAAGTCACCCGATGTTTTACGGTGGTTAAAAACACCTGCCGAACAGAAAAGTATGTGTTTTCCATGCGAATTCAGACGAGCTTTTCATGCATTTTCCCGGGGGGGCCCCCGGCCCGGGGGGGTCGGACCCCCCCGTTGCTGGGGAGGGCCAACCCCCCAGACCACCCCGGCGCCACCGGCGCCACCGGCGGCGCACAAGCGAAATGGTTCTGCTGAGGGTGTCCCGGGCAAGCGAAATGGAGGTTTTAGACCTCTGGTGCAGATTTGCGTAACGCGTGCGTTTTGCGTGACTACGGCAGTTTGTTGAGCAGTAGCGCGGTCGTTCGTCTAAAAAGCCTTAGTCACCTTCGTTGGAGCCGGCAGCTCTGGGAGCCGCGTGCGTGGCGCGCGCTGATGTTGTCTGTAGTCGGGATCTGGCTGAAGGCGGCTCGAGCAGTCACGTGCTGCGTATGCGTTGGCCATTTCCTGTAGTCGTACGCTTGTTTCGGTGCGATTCTGATCTGGGTCGTTCCTTTGATGATAGGCCCGCGCATCGTTATGCTGTTCGATGATCAGTGAGCTATTTGCTGCCGACTGTTGCGCGCGTTGAGTTCCAGTAAAGCCTCTGAGCTGAGGCGTTTGCAGCGCCTTGCGACTCTCCACAAACACTCGGCTACGTACTGCTGTTTGCGCGCGCGCTAGCAGCCAGCTTTCCAAGCCGCCGGGTGAGTCTGCTGCATTTGCTTTTAGGCCGACGCCTGCCACGAAGGTGCGTGCGTCCAGTCTCGCTTAGGGTTCACGCAGGACGCCCCTGCCTCTGACTGTCCTCTTGTAACATTCAATGAAAAAGTTGTTCGCCCGGAGGCTGAGCGCCACGCGGCCCAAATACACTAGCTAGCGGTCGTGGTGCGTTCGCAGGTCTCTTGTGCGCGGGCCAGCTGCCCCACCCACCCAGCTCTTGACGCTTGATTGGCTGTGCGCTTGTTTCCTTACAGCTATACCCACACTGGCATGCACGGCTGCGTGACTATATCTAACGCACCCTCAGCTCCGTTCAGCCGGCCGGCCGGTAATGTCAAGTCACGCAGCCGTGCATGACACGCTGGCGGAAGATTGTGCGTGGCCGCCAGCCGCTCCGCCTTTTGCAGTACACGGCAGTCATGCTGTATGCTGCGGAGCTCAAAGGCTCGCCGGCACCAGCTGTTGTATATGCTACAGGCTGCTACCCGATACGAACCAGAGTGGCCAGGGTAGTTCATTCAGCGCCATCTGGCCTGCGTGAATCAACCGGTGCACAAATTCAGCGAGTGCACGTGGATTAGACATAAGCTGTTCTGCGGCATATGTACTGACCGCCCACTGCTGAGTTGGTTGACCGCCCCCTCACGCACCCCGTGCGGGCTGAACCAACATCGGTTGCGCGAGCTAGATTGAGCGCTTTCTGTTGTTGTGTTACGTGTTATCGCGCCCAGTTTGGCGCTTGCCGCCTTAGTCTCTTGCTGGTGGTTCACTATGAGAACGGGCCCTGTGCGTTAGGTCGCGTGTACGGGCGTTAGCCCGCGTTAGGTCACCGTGGCCTGGCCTGGCCCGTAAGGTGGGCCACACGGACATCGCCTGGTTTGCAGTTGAATTGGTATTACCTGGGGGATGCTGGACTGAACCGCAATATCGGTGTATTTGCTCGTGCTAGCGGTGAAGGTACGCGGCCAGGCCACGTTATACTCATGGGCAATGGGCAATTGAGACCTGCTGGAGGCACTCCATCCTCAAACATCATTACGTGTAGCGCACTCAGTGCTGCAGTCGGACTTACCGTCCTTGTGCAGACTTGTGAAGCGTTTGCTTTGGAGAAATGCAGTGCATGTTAATGCGCACGTTGACAGTACGGCACTCATACTGCCGTACGGCTTGTAACGCGCCTCGCGTTATTCATTTCAGAGGTCGCGTTAGTGAATGTTAACGCGCGCGTTATTGCGCGTTACCACGCGTTACCTCGCGTTAGGCACACAGGCAGCCTGCAAGGTGCGCCAGGTACCAGGTCACGTTACGGGTCGCGTTACAGCCGCGTTAGCTCGCGTTGTAGCCGCGTTACACGCGCGTTACAGCGTGGGCTAACGCGGCTTTAGCGCGAGCTAACGCGAGCCTTCCGTTCTCATAGTGGTTGATTCACAGCCCCCCCCCCTGCTGCAGATGATAAGAACCGGTTATCTTACGGACATGCGCGTGCAGCCCGGCAGCTACAGCACGCGCGGTTGACTGCAGCGGCGTACTTTTTGTTTGTATAGGAGACCATTATCATCCCATGTTCCGAATGGGCTTGTTCAATTGTTACATGGTGAAATTTCAAAAGGAGCATAGCGCGTAGCGCGTTGAGGTGAAATTGGTCTGATTGGTGTAGGGTGAAGGGCAGTAAAAAACACGCACGCTACCTCACTAGCACGCTTCACCGCCAACTGACAGCACCACAGAAGCGCATCGCATGATCGTGTGCAAAGGAATACAACGGTACGTTACCCAACGTCGTGTGTTGAGGGGCTGCTGAACACCACGATGGCAACTAGCTAACGGCAAGCAAGCGCAGGTAAACCGGATGTATGATCCATCGGATAAGCCGCGAAGGCGCAAAGCGAAGCGTGTCAAAACACCGCATTGCGTGCGGCCCATAAGACATGAAATCATGAAAGCACAGCAACCAGCACTCGCCCGATCTGCGGGATTAATTCTTCTCGCGACCTCAAAAACGCACCGCCAAATCAACTAATCAAACACGATCATTACGCAGGATTACGACGCACACATGTGCACGACTGCGCACAGGCACTCCAAGAAACCGTCAACAGTGTACGCTTTATTTGTACTGGCACGTACTGCTGTTGTGCAAAGGACTCGAGCCGCCCACACACACGTGTCCGTCCAGGCAACGCATCGCATAGACCGGCACGCACATACAACGCAACGGACCGCCAGGCCAGCCCGCTGCATCTCATCTCATCTCATCTCACCAGAGCTGCTTGCCGATTTCGGCGCGCGTGTAGCCCCTCTCGGATCCGTTACCTGAATCCGCACACAGGAGTTGCATCAAGGGAACAAAGCTCAATCGTGTCAAGTCCCTGCACGCATTTTCACTCAGCGCTGGGACGCAGTACTGTCGTCATGAGCCATTCAATCGTTGCTTGTGTGCTTTGGTAGGCCAACTCCAAACTTGTCTTTGCGTCACACTGCCGAGATGCACCTCTGAGTGTCAACCAGCTCTGATGAAGTAAACCTTGAGCTCCTCACACGCTCTCTATGACCTGGTTCAAATCCTCGTCAAACCCTCCGCACACCCATATATACCTGCCAAAGGAGCCCTTGCGCCAGACCCCTGGCAAGGGGTGGTCACGCCATGCATTGCCGTAAGCGAGGCCGCCAGCTGCCGCTTCAGCGTGCCCAGGCTGTTGAAGCCGACGCAGGCGCTGTTCTGGGAGCAGGCAGCGTGGGATCTCATTGAGGGACTTGCCATGCATGTACGTCAAATCGCCGCCAGACGAGTCCCTGCCCTGCAGGGACGAGGGATAAAGGACACGATACAGCAGTACAAATGCAGGCGGAGAGTTGGTGGAGGAGAGTACAGGGGCCTACGCCGTGAACAGCACCACACAACGCACCGGTTGTGGGGATTACCGGTAATGGTCACCTACGGGCCCGTATAGGACCCCCCCTACGTTCGGCAGATGGCGGTGGTTGGGTAACTCGGTAAGGCCTTGCTCCCGCACTACGGGAATGAGGCCCAGCGTACCCAGCCCCCTTGTTCGACGCGAGGTCACCCTTGCGTACTATTATCATTGTATTGTTATGGGTACTTACTACTCTTACGCTTCAAGGCAACTCTGCGGCGCCATGCAGTACAAGCATCATCCACGCACCGTACCAACCGTACCTGCGTGAACGTGAAGCCGGGCAGACGCTGGCAGGCAGTAGGGTCACTCCTGCGCCAGATACCTTGGCACGGGCCAACGAATACGCTGGTTCGCTCGGTGGTCACGACCGCGCTCCTGAGGACACCGTCGGAGGTGAACCCCAAGCAGTCCAACCGTGCGGCGCAGGCGGCGTGGATCTCACTCAGCGTCTTGCCATGGAGGTTCACGGGCATCCCGTAGCCGTGCGAGGTGAAGCCCTGCAAATAGCACGTTGCACATGTCACGCCATGCAGCACCACCAACAAACCAACCAATGCGAGGTTAAACCCTGCAAATAGCACGTTGCACATGTCACGCCATGCAGCACCACCAACCAACCAACCAACCAACCATCCATCCACCAACCAACCAACCAACCAACCAACCACCAACCAACCAACCATCCATCCACCAACCAACCAACCAACCACCAACCAACCAACCATCCAGGCACCGTACCTGCGTGAAGGTGAAGCCGGGCAGATTTTGGCAGACCGTGGGGTTGTTTTTGCGCCAGATACCTTGGCACGGGCCAACGAACAAGCTGCTGGGCTCTGTGGCCACGACCGCGGTCCTGAGCCAACCGTCGGAGGTGAAGCCGATGCAGTCAATTCGCGCGGCGCAAGCGGCGTGGATCTCTTCGAGCGTGCCAGAGTTCTGAACGAGGGTGTTGGCGTGTGAAGTTTGACCCTACAATGGCAGGACATGTGCGGCGTTAGTTCGGCCCACTTGTGGAAGTTATACCGTCAGCTGTGAATACCGACAATCAGTGAATGAAGCGGGGCCGCGCAGCAGCCTAGCTATAGCACCATGGTCGTCTGGACAGCAGGATATCAATTTTAATCAAGTTCTACAGGGACGCGCTGTGTGCAGGCAAGCATGGGGATGGCATTGCCGGCGCAAGACTGTGCACCCGCCGCACCTGAAGGAACGTGAAGCCGGGCAGGCGCTGGCAGACAAGGTCGCGCTTGCGCCAGATACCTTGGCACGGGCCAACGAATACGAGGCTGCGCTCGGTGGCCGTGACCGCGGACCTCAGAATGCCGTCGGAAGTGAAGCCGATGCAGTCCATTCGCGCGGCGCAGGCGGCATGGATCTCGATCAGCGTCTTGCCATGGAGGTTAACCGGCAGCCCGTAGCCGTGCGAGGTGAAACCCTGCAAACAGCACGTTGCATGTGTGCCCAACCTGCTGGTAAGCATCTGGTAGATAAGGTGGCAGTGAAGCCTTTGCAAGTGGTTCCGACTGGTACACCGCATTGTTTTAGGAGGGGAAGACTGGTACACCGCATATAGCAGGTTGCAGATCTTTTGGGGCCACTCCAAACCGACGACAAACTGGCAAAGCGTGAAACAGCAAGCAAAGTGACAAAGTGCAAAACGTGCAAAACTTCAGCGCAGCGAGGAGGCCGCACATACAGCCTCTTGCAGCCGGCCCATGGGGATGTAGTGTGGCCTAGTGAGGCCGGTCGGTCCTACTTGTTGTGTTGGTGCCCAGGCAAACTTGTGCACAGATGGGAACATTTCCACCAGCCCGAGCCACAGCCGGGACAGGGGCTGTAATACATACGCATGGATGTATTATGGCCAGCTACAGTCGCTGCTGTGCAGGGCCTGACTCGTACCATGGGCTTTCTGGGTGTTTTGCGTGCACCGCATCAGGGGTTGGATGCCACGACGGGACCGGTCCTGCAACGAGCGGCACGAGCGTATCCACGCCCTCCGGTGGCTTTCACAGCTCGCATATCCATACATGTGTGCCACGACCGCAACTCTGCAGATGTCTATGTTTTGTTGGGACTTTTTGTGATGAAAATGGTGTGATGCATTGTCGCGTGTTCCGAGGTGCTAAGGCAGCAGGCTAGGTCGGCAAGGCCGAGTGTGTGAGCTGAGATAATCTATTACATGTAATCTATACCGCACGGGGATTGGAACGCTCCTATATACGTGCCGTGGCCGCTGCCTTGTGGCTCCCAAATGCCTTGGCAATTCGGACGAACGGCAACGAGGGAGGTGTGGGGCAAGCTGGCAGGAGGTTCGATGACCACACACATGCATGTAATATGTTTACTGAAGAGCTAGCATGTAATATGTTCACTGAAGAGCATTGAAGCCTCTCAGGTTGTTAATGATGTGGTGCGGGGACTGTGCGTGGCACGTTCTGCGGCTTTGCATGTTTTTCGCTTTGTCGTTTGGCACTTTGTCATTTGTCGGTTTGGAGTGGTACATGTAGAAAGATCTGCAAAAAAGTACAGAAAGATCTGCAAAAAAACTCCTCCCTTTACTCGCCTCGCCCCCTCGGCATTTTCCATTTTCCATTTTCTGACATCAGACCGGAAGTCCAGGGACGGCGTGCCGGGCGGCAAGGGCCTCTCCAGGAGGGGCTGCAAGCGACCCCATCAGGAATCGAACCCGCGCCGCTTGCGCATCAAAATTATGCGATTGGCCTTGGTGATTGAAATCACAGCGCACAAATATCTGATACGTTTGGGCGATGGCATTATTTTATTCGCCCGACCATTTTCGACCATGTTCACTTCATTTGGGCATTGTTTAATTCGCCACACGACATTGGCAAGCTATAACCCCCGGCCATAATAATAATAATAATAATAATAATAATAATAATAATAATAATAATAATAATAATAATAATAATAATAATAATAATAATAATAATAATAATAATAATAATAATAATAATAATAATAATAATAATAATACGCTGGGTCAAACCCGCGTGTGTTAAGGGGGCTGGGCACGATGGGCTAACACGGAGCAGCCTTACGAACTACCCAGCCACCAGATGACCCCCGGCCAACACGTTCCTTTGGGGGATGTATATGTCTAACCTTGCACAGCCCGCAAAGCATACAAAACACGATGACACTGAACCTCCACACGGCCGTCATACCCACTGACTGCCGTTCGTACCTGCTGGAAGATGAAGCCTACGAGGTTCTGGCAAGCAAAGGGGCTCCTCTTAAAGTAGACGCCGTCGCAGGGCTTGGTCCAGTGTGGGAGCTTGAGAAGAGTAGCTGCCTTGGCCACCTTCAGAAATCCGTCGATGGTGAAGCCGATGCACTCGATCCTCGAGTTGCAAAGGGCGGCCTAGTAGTGCAAAGCAAACAGGAAGTCAGCAGCAGCTAGCTAGCTCGGCCATAACGGGAACAGGAAAGCACGGACTGCGCAGAGGAGTATAAGTTGGCATGATGCATGCAGCCGCCTGGGACATTCCGGTGCGATATGGTTGAGCGAGTGTATGCACCTTGGTTACGTTGGTTACGTTACAGGCTGCTACCCGACACGAGAGGTCAGATACCGTCGTCAGTGAGTTCATGCCCATCCTGCGTGCGTGTGTCAACCGGCGCACATACTCGAAAAAGCACGGGGTTAGCGGTGTCCATAGCGTATCCATGTATTACATGTCTTGCATGAAATCCAAGCGTGTGCGTGTGTGTGCGTGTACCCTACTCAGAATCCAAGCGCGCGCGCCCGCAATCACATGTGATTAATGTGATTGCAGCACTTGGACCGGATGGAGGCCGAACGCAGCAGAACTAGCCACGCACCATTTGCGCAACGGACATGTTGGGGACGTGTTGCAGCTCGTGGCCAGGCGAAGTCATGCCCCACGTGAAGTCGTAACCCGACGGGACCATAGAGCAAGCTGCGGCGCACAGAAAGGGAGGGACCACCAGCAGCAGTAGCAGAAGCCCTTGTACCAAAGTTGCAGTGTGTACCAGCAGTGTTCTTGCAGTGCAACCCAATGCTGCCTTGTGGCAAACTCTGGACTACTCCGGCCCAAAGCAGATTTAGTCTTCTTGATTAAGCATCGACATGAAACCGGCGCACAGCTCTAACCACAAGCCGAAGCACGGGAAAAGCCCCATCTGGCACGCAACGGTGTACTTACTCTGGGCTGCGGCTTGTTGTGGCTGCAGTGCGGCGATGCTCAGCACGAGCAGAGCGGCCGCCATCACAGAGCGGGTAGAAACCTGTCCCGACATCTTGATATGTAGCTTCAGCAGGCGGGCTCAAGGACGCAGCTTTCGTTATTGACGTGTTGCAGGTTGTGGCAGCAGATATCAGGCAGCGGCAGATCGTCGCGTTGGAATCGTACCTGTATCGTACCACGCACACACTGAGTACATGCACCCCGCGCACCGCACGCGCTCACTTGATAGCATTGTCTGGACAAGCCGAGCTGAGTGCCGTTTTATACAGGCTCGGCAGTGGCTGCTTGGGGCGTCGGTGTTGCTTGGAGGGCAGGCCGTCGTATTCGGTCGCAATCTGTCGTAAGCCACCGAAGTACGCCGTCATCATCTCTCCGCACAGTTTACGGTGCGTCACTACGTCAGGCAATCAGACATTAGTGCATCGGGCCGAGCGGCTGGGCTCATCACACGCCGCCTAGCCTTCCTGTTCTCGTAGTGCGTCGTAGACACAAGGGCGCGTGGAGGACATTCGCCTGCCCGGGATCAAATGACAACTTCGCTTCAATTACGGCACTGTTGTCGTGGCTCATCGTTTTTTGGGGGGGAATTCTGTGTCATTTGATATCCACCGGGGGATAATCCTGCGTGAGTCAGGCATCGAATGATCATCCATGAGCCAGCAGCAGGTGAACTGCCGCTTCAACTGCCAGAGTCGTCGACGATTGTTGTGCGTGGCTAGGGCGCGAGCTCGGATGGTGGATCTATGCCCACCACTCAGGAGGCTAGCCTTTTGGTGGCATGATGAGCCGGCGGGTGGGCCGTCCCCTCACCGCCGCCCTAGTTGGTTGCCCGCCCCAACCGGCTACACCGGCGGGACGGCGTGGTGGCGGCGGCCCGGACCCTGCCAGAGCCTGGGATGCAGAGGAAGTGGTGCCGGCCGGGCGCTAAGAGGCTTGAGATTGGAGAACGAACTGGGGAAAACAGGGCTGTTTACAGAAGAAACGGCTGGGGTGCCGTGTCGTACAAGTAAATGTTTTTCGGCCGGCCCCGGGCCCCCCTGTACGCGTCAACAGAAAAGAAAAGGTCCCGGCGCCGATGAACAAGCAGGTCACCTGGTATTTAGTGCCACATATAGAGCAATTACACTACATGGGGAATAGCTCAAAATGAGCTATTTCTCCAAGGGCGGCACTGCCTTTGTAATTTTTGAGAGCAGCGAGGGGCCGGCAGCCCAGCCCGCACTGCGTGCAGCGATAGCTAGCTTTGAGCATGTTAGGTATAGCTCGATTTGAAGTGCCTTGGTGTTACCAACTGCCAGTGGCCACGCGCACGGCGCGGCGTGCGGCCCATGCAGCCCATGCCGATGGCCGCGCCACGCTGCCAGAGCATGTATTTCAATATGTAAGAAAGCCTTGTGAAGTTTTGGGGCCGGTTGGATGCGTGGTGCCTCGCGACTGGGCGCCAGCTAGAGTTACAGCCAGACGCAGCAGGTCCCGCGCACAGCCGTAAAACGCATTCCACACAGCCAGTTGGCGCGCGACCGCGCCGCGCTGCCAGGGCATGTATTACAACATGCAAGAAGGCCTTGTGAAGTTTTGGGGCCGGTTGAATGCGTGGTGCCTCGCGGCTGGGCTGTGCCGCCGGCTTGAGTAATGGCTAGCCAGACGCAGCATGCGCCGTACAACGCATTCCACGCAGCTGTTCGGCAGCGCGCGCCGACGCGGCGCCGCCAGGGCATGCATTATAATATAGAAGAAGGTCTTGCGAAGTTTTGGAGCCAGTTGGATGCGTAATGCCTCACGGCTGCGCTGTCAGCTAGGGTTACAGCAAGACGTAGCTGGTCCCACGCACAACCGTAAAATGCATTCCACGCAGCCGTTCGGCAGCGCGCGCCGACGCCGCGGCCGCCATGGCATGGTCAACATTATAGCCTTGAGAAGAGCTGGGGTCAATTGGCTGCGTGGCGCTTCGCGGCTGGCCTCCGCCGTCAGCTAGAGTCACCTTGAGTCAGCCAGACGTAGCTGCTGCTGACGTTACACCGGGGAGGCAGCCGCCGCAGCTGGCCGCAACAGAGGCACGCACCCGTACGCCCGCAAAGCAGCCTTCAACATGATAATGCGGTCGTTGCTAAATGATCCAAGGCGCGCAGCACACGGCGTGGGCGGCCGTTAGGCCAGATGCTGTGGCCCGCGCTGTGCTTGAGCGTAACTGTCGCGTGGTTTTGCGTGAGCGTACGATTCGCGTGCCGTCGTACGGCTGTAGCATTCCGCGGTTTCGTTGTAGCCCGTGCTTTTGGTCTGCCTGGCTGATATGCCCGCTTGCCTGGGTTTGACGGTTGATATGCTGTCGGCTTATCGGTTGAAATGTGGTGCGACGTAGGAGGTCGCTTCTGTTATAAGTGTCTTTGTGTTGGCGCCTGCCGGCGCCTAGCGACTTGCGAGACATCGCCAGTGCCGCACAGTGCCGTCTGTGCCTCAGTTCCGCTGGCCCGGTGTGCCGCCACCGCAGCGAAGGGCGCCGTCGCCATAGTCACACCTTCGAGCGCCCGTTTGGTCCGTCCCGGCTCAGGTGTTCGCCTGTCTCAGCCTTGCGCGTGTGCCGTCACGCAGAGCCTTTCTGGTGCGTCAGCAGGCCTCTTATGCCCGAGTGCCATCCCGGTGACAAGCTGTAGCGCGTTACGCCTTCAAGGTGTGATCCTTTACCATCCTGTCAGAGTACAGTGCCGTCTGCACTCAGTTGCATAGCTTGCAGCCCTTGCACCACAGCGCTGTCTGCACGTGCATCAGCGCTTGCAGTTGCCGCAATGCGCGCTTCTTCGTCGTCCCTTCCCCTCCTCCAGCCTGAGGCGCATGTACGGCGCATGGTCAGGTTCCGTAAGAGAAGATTCCTGAACCGATGACGCCGTGAAAACGTAAATCCGTAACTGAACGCGACATAACAATGCTACCTACCACCACCCTGGCCACTGACGCATTTCGGCGTTTAGGGCCATCACCTCTGCAATGCGCTTACACAGCAAGTGCGCTGCCCCCAGGTGCCCAGCTTGCACGTGCAGGTCAAGCGCAGCACGGGATCGCTCCAGGGTAGCCTGCACCCAGCACTCAAGGCGAACACGCTCCTGACGCAGGAGGGACCGCTCCTCTTGCACGGGCGAGGTCAGCCGCCGCCGTGTGGTACAGCCGCCCGTGGTGAACTTGCGCAGCAGTTGCACCGTGCAAACCCACCCACGGCGCGATGCTTCCCGCCTGGAACAGCGCTTTGAACTGGTCATCCGCCAGCTCATAATCGCTTGCCGGGCAGCGCGTGCCAAGGCTCTGCCAGGCCGCCATCTCAGTCAGGACGCTCCTAACCTGCTTGCGCTTGCGCTGCGCCTTTGAGCGCATGCCCTTGCCTGCCTTGGTGGAGCTGCCTGCCTGCTTGGCGTGCGTGCACATGTGCAGGTGTATGCAGCTCGTGAGCATAAGAGCACATGAGCACAGCAGACATGCACATGGCAACCCTGTAGCATGAGGCACGGACCGGTTGATCTCGCGGTCTTTCAGGAAGGCCAGGCCTTGATCGTGCTGCAGGTGCCCTGCCTTGAAGCGCGCGCGGTCCTCCGCGGCCAGCCCGTGCGTCCGCTCCATAGCTGCCAGGGAAGACGCCACCTCGCTGATCGCAGCTTGACTGCTCGCGGCAAGCAGTGTAGCTGG
This sequence comes from Ottelia alismoides, assembly GCA_037367405.1. Lineage (NCBI taxonomy): Eukaryota > Viridiplantae > Streptophyta > Magnoliopsida > Alismatales > Hydrocharitaceae > Ottelia > Ottelia alismoides. The sequence continues at coordinate 47,425 of JAZKJV010005900.1, read as the reverse complement.
CGAGACGACCGCAAGGCCTTGCACAGACGAGGCGAGCGCAGTCAGCTCCCTGACGCGAAGCAGGTCACGCACGTAGTTCGCCTGCGTACACAAACAGGGTAGGATTGATAGAGATGAGACTCTGTTTCAAGCAGCGCGCGACGCTGCACGCGACGCGACGCTGCGCGCGATGCTGCACGCACCCCTCCGATCCATGCGCTGCACCGTGAAGCATGATAAGCAACGCGCAAAGGAGCAGCCACACGCGTGGCGGTGGGAAAGGTGGACAAAGCAGTCACGTTGCTTGCTCACCAGCCAAGCGTTGTCGGCTGCCGGCGGTGCTGGGTCGCCAACAACGATGCGCTCGAAGGCACGCGCAGCAGTAGGCATGTCCACGACTCCAGCCTTGGCAGCGTCTGCAGTAAGCTGCCGGACCTTCTCCGCGCCTTTGCCTGCAGGCCGCGTCAATGGAGACCAAGGGTCAAGTAGCTCTTGGGGCCTGATTTCGCATTATGTGACGCAATGACCCTGAAAACATCTTCCATTTATTGACACGTATTCGTGGTGGTTCACGAATGGTGTCACGAAATCAGCGTAGCACTACGGTACATGTATCATGCTTCTTCGCGCGCGCGAACAAGGTGTGCGGCGGTAGTCTGCACCACTACTACACTTATGCGCGCAGGCAAGTACTAGAGCAAGCAGCATGTGAAGTGCCTGACGTGATATGTGATCAGTGCAGCCCAACCACCATGACAAACCTGTGTCAGCCGCCAGAGCTGCTCTGTCTCGGTGCAGCGTGCGATGCAGCGCGTGACGCAGCTGCACGACACTGCGCGCGACGCTGGCAGCCCTGCACGTGCATGCTGTGCGCTGCAACATAACCTACCGTTTGGTTGCAGTGGGTGCGTTTCGGCGCAAACTGGGCAGTCAGCGAAGGGACCCTGGTCCATTTGCTGCACGCCCAGCGCATGGAAGCTGTCGTTGCCGAATGATGCCCGCATCCACGCGAACCACGCGCCGAGGAACTGCCGCCGGTGGTCGTCTGCAGGGCCGTCCGTAACACCAGCCATGTCAGACACGAAGTCCATGAAACCTGCGGAAATGGAATGTCAGACGTACGAATCGCATCATCGTGACAACATGCACATGGAAGAAGGATGAGCACGGACGTGCGTGCATGCGTGCACTCACTTCGCGCCGTACATGTGTACGTACGTACGCGCCGTATGCGCCGTACATGTACCCGTCCGCGCATGCACCTCACCTCGCGCCGACACCCCGACTCGCTGTGCCAAGATGGTGTACGCCTTGAACATCTCAAGGTCGTACCATGCCTGTGGATGGACGGGACTGCTTGGGAAGCAGCCCATGCCGATGGCCGAGGGCGTGAACGAGGCTGTGCACCCTTCGCACGTCACAGACGTCACCGTCAGGTCCCCACGGAAAGCCCACCCAAGGACCGGCATGGAGGACTGCCGCTCCGCAACTCGGCAGCCAGGGCCGCATGCATGCGTGTCGCGCCACGCTGCGGACGCACTGGAGGCGCGTTCCTGCAGCTGGCCCAGCAGTAGGCTTGCACGCTCCCCCTGGTGCGCCGCATGGTCCGCGGCGAAGGCCACAAGGTCGGTGGAATGTTGAGGACGAGCGATTGCCCACGCCTCCTCCTGCTTAGAGACGCGTCCCGTGTGCGGCGCAGCATGTGCAGCTCGCGCCCCGTGTTGCAGGACGTCCTGGTAGTAGGCGTCAGGGTCCTGATCCGCGCCGCCATCACCGGGGGGTTGTGGGAACCGCGGTCCTCTGGGAACACGCTGCCCGGGCCTGGGCGCCCTGACCTGAGGGACGGGCTGAACAGGACGGTGCGGTACCACTGTCACCCAAGAGTTGTTTGGCAGCGCGCGGAGTTTGGCAGCGCGCGGAGTTTGGGAGGCGATGGCGGTCTCCAGTCAGTTGCTCCGCTAGGCCTAGGGCCGGCAGCGGCCTGATCAGCAGCTGTACGCTGCATGTTTGTTGTCACAAGCAACTGCCTCGCTACGCGCAAGACTACGTACACGCCGCGCCGTGCGCGTGGCCACTGGCAGTTGGTAACACCAAGGCACTTCAAATCGAGCTATATTGCCGTTTGCAGGTTCAGGGGAACGGTTTCGGTTGGGACTTCGTGAAAAACTGCTGTGCGGCTGTGCTGAAGTGCTGAAGTGCTGAAGTGCTGGCGCGCGTAAGATCGCGAGGCGGCAGCAGGGACAGGAGTTTTTATACCAAATGCACTCTGCCTGATGTGCTGCGCGTGCGTGCGTCTGATTAGCTCCCCAGTATGATTATCGGTAGGACCTCTCACCGCATCCTTGGCGCAAAGCAGCCCATCGCCGATGACTCGGCTGCACGGCGCTGCCAAGTATGCGCGCATAGCAGACCGGGTCCTGGTCCTGGGCGAGTCATACGGTTGCGCAGCAAGAGAGGAGGGCGTGTCGAAGGCCTGAAAAACTGGCGTCCACAAAAACGCGGTCGAAACGTCGAGGAAAAGTGTGAAAGCGTTGGGCACCGCACAAGTTGTTGTTGCTGTAGGATTAGGAGCTCTGGTCCTTTCGAGCATTTGACAGGAAACTGCGGGCATTGGCGTTGAGACTTGGCCGGGCATGGTTCGGAAAGCCTTTGGCGGTGGACCCCAATAAACGCGCGCCAAAAAGCGGTTTGTGTGGCACCAAAGCAACGGCGTTGTCGGCGCCGCATTTCCCCACCCGCCCGCCCAGGCAGAGCGCACATATGTAGTAATGTCATGTGCAGCGTGCAAACGCGCAGGAACTGCAGGGCGCGATGTTTGGCATGGAGGCATGACGAGTGTGTTGCGTGGAATGCGACGTTGCACACACGAAAAGCAAGAGAGCGCTTCCACCGCCATGATGCTCTGAGCTGTAAGCACTGGACGCACTGCGGGTTGCGCTCATGGATACAGCGAGCCGTTTCACGGTATGTCCGTACAGAAAGCGATGAAATCCATTTCTCTGTGGTTGCGCCCGAGCGAGCGCTGCGACCGAAATGTGCATGCCCCCCACCCTCCCGCACAGCAAACGGACATGTAAGGCACACCTTGCCAAAATAATTGTGCTCATGCAGGCAACTGTGGTGCCACGCCGGGCACACCACAACCGCCCCGGCTGGCCTGTAGTCATGAGCTACTCCGTCGACACACCAGTCCAACCCACGCGCCCCATTCTGCTTAACTGGCGGCACCGCACATCTGCACACGGGTCGCAGCTTACGTCTTGTGTGCACTGACATGATGGTTCGTGAGGGACCAACCTGGGACCAACGGTTTCAGGGCATTCATGCCCGCCCAAACCCGCCGTGTGGGCTTCACACAACCCAAAGCAAGGTATTGCAGAGTGGCCCCTCTTGCCGCCAAACTTCGCGCCGAGGATCTCACTGTGGCACGACACCGCATTATGGGGTGCCGCAGTATGTGCCGGCGCAGGCCCGCAGGGCCCCCGTAGGGGGCACGAGGGCCAAACGCCGTCTTGCCTGGGAAGACGCCTGCGCCAGGTCACGCCCAGGATGGCAGCCGTGCAACCAGGATGGTGTCATCTCTCACCGCGGGGTGGTGGGCGGGGGGGGGGGGCTGGAAGGAACCTTCACGTGAGCAGGAGTGGTGTCTTGGGTGGGCGCAAAGCTACTAGCTCAATGTGGCTCAGGGGAGGCACTAATAGGCGCTGGTACTGAAGCAAAACAGTCTGCGATGTCGCGTGCCAGCCAATTAACATAGTGCGCCGGCCGCTGTGCGGCCGCCCACGCACCGGCACTTCAGCACTTCAGCACTTCAGCGCAGCCGCACATCATTCCAATGACACGTCAGCAACTGAAAACCGTTCCTCTCAACCCGCAAACAGCCATACCTAACATGCTCAAAGCTAGCTATCGCTGCACGCAGTGCGGGCTGGGCTGCCGGCCCCTCGCTGCTCTCAAAAATTACAAAGGCAGTGCCGCCCTTGGAGAAATAGCTCATTTTGAGCTATTCCCCATGTAGTGTAATTGCTCTATATGTGGCACTAAATACCAGGTGACCTGCTTGTTCATCGGCGCCGGGACCTTTTCTTTTCTGTTGACGCGTACAGGGGGGCCCGGGGCCGGCCGAAAAACATTTACTTGTACGACACGGCACCCCAGCCGTTTCTTCTGTAAACAGCCCTGTTTTCCCCAGTTCGTTCTCCAATCTCAAGCCTCTTAGCGCCCGGCCGGCACCACTTCCTCTGCATCCCAGGCTCTGGCAGGGTCCGGGCCGCCGCCACCACGCCGTCCCGCCGGTGTAGCCGGTTGGGGCGGGCAACCAACTAGGGCGGCGGTGAGGGGACGGCCCACCCGCCGGCTCATCATGCCACCAAAAGGCTAGCCTCCTGAGTGGTGGGCATAGATCCACCATCCGAGCTCGCGCCCTAGCCACGCACAACAATCGTCGACGACTCTGGCAGTTGAAGCGGCAGTTCACCTGCTGCTGGCTCATGGATGATCATTCGATGCCTGACTCACGCAGGATTATCCCCCGGTGGATATCAAATGACACAGAATTCCCCCCAAAAAACGATGAGCCACGACAACAGTGCCGTAATTGAAGCGAAGTTGTCATTTGATCCCGGGCAGGCGAATGTCCTCCACGCGCCCTTGTGTCTACGACGCACTACGAGAACAGGAAGGCTAGGCGGCGTGTGATGAGCCCAGCCGCTCGGCCGATGCACTAATGTCTGATTGCCTGACGTAGTGACGCACCGTAAACTGTGCGGAGAGATGATGACGGCGTACTTCGGTGGCTTACGACAGATTGCGACGGAATACGACGGCCTGCCCTCCAAGCAACACCGACGCCCCAAGCAGCCACTGCCGAGCCTGTATAAAACGGCACTCAGCTCGGCTTGTCCAGACAATGCTATCAAGTGAGCGCGTGCGGTGCGCGGGGTGCATGTACACAGTGTGTGCGTGGTACGATACAGGTACGATTCCAACGCGACGATCTGCCGCTGCCTGATATCTGCTGCCACAACCTGCAACACGTCAATAACGAAAGCTGCGTCCTTGAGCCCGCCTGCTGAAGCTACATATCAAGATGTCGGGACAGGTTTCTACCCGCTCTGTGATGGCGGCCGCTCTGCTCGTGCTGAGCATCGCCGCACTGCAGCCAGCTAGGGGGGCAGCCAGCCGCCGCACAGTCAGTATCAGGCTCTACGCCTCGCCGTACAGCACTTCATGGCATCATCCCTGTGTACAGCGAGGAAGGCGTGCGGCGCTGTGGTTGGCGGTGCGGCGCCCTTGTCATCGCGTGTGTGCGGTGCAGCAGGCCGTGCCGTCTCAGGGTTGAGGTACCTTCTGCTGGCGTCCTGGCGCGCGGGTGGCGCAGCTGCTGCTGCCATCCAGAGGGTGTAGCCTTGGACGCCATGGGTTAGTAAAGGCCAATAATCACTTGTGGCGTGATGACCCGGCAGGTTGACACGGCCCTTGGGCTGCTGCGCTGCTGCGCGGCTCGACGACACACGCCGCCAGCACGGCACGACAAGCTGGCTCGTACATGCATGCTCAGTGCTTGATGTCAAGTATCGGGTTGAGTGATGGACGCAGCAGGTCCCGCGCACAGCCGTGAAACGCATTCCACACAGCCTGTTGGCGGCGCGCGACCGCGCCGCGCTGCCAGGGCATGTATTACAATATGCAAGAAGGCCTTGTGAAGTTTTGGGGCCGGTTGAATGCGTGGTGCCTCGCGGCTGGGCTGTGCCGCCGGCTTGAGTAATGGCTAGCCAGACGCAGCATGCGCCGTACAACGCATTCCACGCAGCTGTTCGGCAGCGCGCGCCGACGCGGCATTTGCGCTGCTGCCCATCCAACAACGGAGCAGCTGGCCGCGTTTGCCGCCGTACGCCATGTTGCGCAGGTTTACGTCGCATGCCTATAGCTTTAAGTGCGTTAGGTGTCTCTCTTGCTTTCGTCTACTATGACGTCTACGTCCGGGTGTTTTGTGCATCAGCAACAGCGTTGATGCGCTTCCCTGTTCCTTTTGCAGTAAACCAGCGCTGTATGTGCGGGTCCGCTGCCTGCGGGTTAGGGGATTAGGTACAAACCGCGCCCAGGGAGAGTGGTGCGGCTTGCGCGGACAAGAACTAGGTTGAAGGTTTTGTGTCAAGTGCCGTTGCTTTGCCACACCGAGGTGCTGGTTTTGACGTTCGGTAGTGGCAGCAGTTGGCGGCGGCGGCCATCCAGTGGCAGCAGTTGGCGGCGGCGGCGGACGCGCGGCGTTGCCAGAGATCTCAAGTACGGGACCTTTGGCAGCGCAAGTAGGGACAAGCGTGCGGGCGATGCTGCAGTCGCTGCTATGGGTGGTGGATGGTATCGGCCGTGAGTATCCGGTGTCGGCGCGCGAATTGTCACGCCAGAGCGATAAGGTCTCGCTTAGCCGCCGCACCAGCAGCAGCAGCAGCAGCAGTAAGCTGCACTGCAGTGCACACCGGCAACTACGGCTTGCGCCGCAGAGCTTCCAGAACGGAGCACCGCGCCGGATCTTCGCTAGCGTGCCGGCAGCGCACGTGGCCAACTGGCCGCCCTGTACGGCGTCACGTACGCGGCATAAGAGAGTAGGCATAGCTTTTAGAAGCTTTGAGTAAGCACTCTTGCTTCACGTCATTGGCAGCTGAAAGGTTTTGCACACAACGTCTCCGGAAGTCTAGGGCACAGGGTTTCACGAAGACCTCTTCACCTCCACCACCGTATGCATGAGGACGACCAGGTACTCGCCGCTTGAGGCAAATGTGGGTCCAGCGGGCAGGTGTGGACGCCCGTCACCATGTACAGCCCATCCGGTACTGAACCTTTCTTGCCAAGCCTCTTGAGCGTCAGGCTCGTCAGGCTCTGCGCCGTATACTTGCGCTGGTGGCTGAAACCCACAACCCCATGAGGGGTCCGCCTCCTTCTGGTGCGCTACTAGCTGCAATAGCAGGTAAAGACATTACTGGATAACTGCGGTTTTGTGTTTCCTGGAAACTGTGGGCGAGCGTTCCTGCGCTGTTGTCGGGATGTGGCGCCCTGGGGTTGCCAGGTAAACGCAAACTCTTGACACATGCGCGCCGTGTAACTGCAGCGCTATCACTGATATGCGCTCGAGCGCAAAGCAGCGTCGTGCAGTGCGCTGACCGGACGGATGCGCGCGGTGGGACTTGGCTAAACGTCACATCGGACACCGGCGCCAGCCCTCTGGCAGTGTTGAGACCTGGTGACTGCCACGCCTGGATCCTCAGCAACACAACCATTGTTAACGAATCCACCTGTAACGTCAGCGCCAGGTATGCAACGCGGCCGCTACGAATGCATCGCCGCATGCATGCACGTGTGCATGCACACCGGGATTGACCACCATGCAGGCGCTCATCCCGGCCCCCTCCCCATGTCAAGCCTTTAGAAACGCCGTGCATTGGGCCTGCTGCAGCACGTCCGCTGCGTGCAGCAAGCGCCGCAAGTTTGTGCGCATGCATGCGTACGGCAGCACGCACCGTCGCCGTAGCGTTGCGGCGGGCGCGCCGGGCGTGACCCGCTGCCGCTGTCTGTGATCCATCGTCTGCCGCCCGCCATCTGCCGCCGCCGCGGCATGCCCACGCATGTGCGCATGCAGTGCTGGAGGTGTGAACTTGCTGTTTGAGTTCTGGCGGCTGGCCGACGACGGCAACGCCACCGACAGCCGCACCAACGACAAGGTGTACTTTGTGGTGGAGCAAAGCACGCCTGTGGTAGGTGCTGCACCGCCCGTGCCGTGCCGTGGCCTTTCTCCCCCCGCTTCCTGAGGCGTTGCTTGCACCGCTCACACATAGCGCCGTGGCCACATCCCTGGCGCGTGCAACTCGGGCACGCACGCGGCGAAGCCGGGATTGGACAGTGGGTGGGAGAAGAGCGGCTGGGACCGTGGGAGGGCCAAGGCCGCGTCCGGTCGACCCGTGGGGTGCAGTTCCTGCACTTGCACTAACTTGCGACCGGTCCCTGATTGGTCCCTGACCCAAACCTCCCTTTCCATGCGACAGTCGCCTGTGTCCGACGTCGGCGCCCTGGCGGACGCCTGGCCGAACTGGACGTGGGCGGACAAGGACGCGTACGGACTCTCACGGCCGTACCACAGAGCCCTTGTAAGCGCTACCCAGCCGCAGCAGAACCCTGCGAGCTCAAGCTGGTGCGTTACGTGGAGGGGTTTCCGGGCGGCAGCATGGGATGAGGCTTTGCTTAGCTTGTATTGTACTCGGCCTGGGCGCTCAACAAGCAGACCGATGGCATGGCAGGCGTCGCGGCTGGCAGGTGGGGCGGTGGGGCAAGCACTGCATGCATGCACTTGCTGACAAACCCGTCCTGTGGGACCATCAAGCGCTTCGAATGTGTGCCGTACACGTGCGCGCCCGGGGTGCGGGCGCGGGCAAAGGGCAGTTCGGACGCCGAGCAAAGGATTCCAAACTCGCTTGGGCGCGGCGTCGGAGGTGGCCGCCGCGGCAGCAAGCCAAGACAGTCACCCCGACGCCATGAACCAGCAGGCGAGAACCGGTGACGACCAACACGCGTACATGCAACAGCCCTCCCGCGAGAAGCTGCACTACAGGGGTCGTGAGCCAATGCCCTTCATTGTGGCCAAACCATACTGCGCAAGTGGCGACCGCCTGCAGGGCCGCGAGGCCCCCTTTGCAAACGTGCGTTCTGCCCTTACCCGCCGCGGTGCTGTGTGTGGTCCTCTTCTTGATGACGCGTAGCGCGTGACGTGACGTGACGGCCAAAAGAAACTGTGGGAAGCGGCATGCGCGACAGGCCGGGATGATAGACGCATACCACAGATTTGCTGCGGCAGTCTGTGTGTGTGTGTGTGTTTATAAGAAAAGAGACCGTGGGAAGAGCAAACGAATCCGACTGTACCGAAAGACGCCAGCGAGGATGGACGGCGCAAAGTCCACACCAGCTGGCTGTATGTGGCGTAGACAAAGCGCTGGGCTGGCTGTGTGTGTGTGTGTGTGTGTGTGTGTGTGAGGGTGGTATCTTCTTGTTGTTAAGTGTGAGGGTGGTGGGCGGAACGCCCAGCTGCCTCCAGTGCTTCCAGCATAAGCCGGCCGTACTATTGTACAACCGCTACAGCCACTGCTGTCCGTACAGGTTCATCACGCTGGGGAACCTGGATCCATCCACCAGCCAGCGGTATGCCGTACGCGCCACGTGCGTCAACGCAAGCGCGCCGCCTTGCCCGCAGCCATCGCCTTGGGGCAAGAGCTGCAGCGCCGTGGCAGCTGTGTAGCGCTCGCGCCTACAAAGGTGCGCGCCGGGCAAGGGAGGGGCCCCCGCGCGCCTACGCGCGCATCCGGAGTTGGTGCGACAGGTGGCGCCCCTCATGGTGTGCTTTGTGTGGTCTTTGCGCCGTGTGCACGGCTGGCGGCGCCGCTGTGCGCCCGCCAGCCTTGGCCAAGTCAAGGCAGGGACCGGCGCTGTTTTCCCGGTCCTGACATGCCATGCCATGCCATGCCATGCTTCTGCTCTGCTTTGCCAATGTGCCCTTGATGGCGCCGGCGGTGTCGAGGCCTGCAGCACAGGTCCAGCGCGGCAGAGGGCGCCAACCGTCCCTTCATGATACCTGATGTATTCGGCTTTTATCAATACATGCAATACGACGCAACGCCGAAGGTGGCTGGCACCCTCTGAGCGGCAGTAGCCCGGTCAGCCTCGTTGCATGGGAGGCCGCATCGGCCCTAACCCACGAGGTTCCGCTGGCATGTGCCCTTGAAAGTGCCTGCCTGGCTGTTTGCCTGGCTGCCTGCCTGTCGGTTCGCTACAGGGTGGGTTATGTGTGTGCGATCCCAAGTACGGCGACTACGGCTGCAACCTGGAGGTGCCGCAGCTTGGCAACGGCAACGCCACAGACGTGCTCGTGCCGGCGGGGGCCTGGCAGTACCGTCAGCTACAGGTGTGTGGCGGGGCGGGGTGTGGCGGGGTGTGGCGGGGTGGGTTTGCGGCGCTCGCAAGCACAGCGCAGCAGCAGCAGCAGCAGGCGCGTACTGCTGACTCACTGCTGGCTGCAGCTAGGAATGCAGCAGCTATGGCGATGGCGGTAATGGCAGCGGCGGCGTGATGGCACGGCCGTCAGCGACAACAGCCGTACTTGTGTGTTGTCGGCGGCGCTCGTCAGGCCCTCTCGCTCGGGCTCCAGCAACGGGCCACGATGTCCGTCCGTTCGGTAACGGCACACACACAATGTGCGGTGCCGCACGCCCCCGCCCCGTCCCCCTCCCCCCCCCGGCACACACACCACCTCTCCACCTCACAGGTGCCGGAGCTCCCGCCAACGATGCCAGCAAGCGACGACAGGCGTGTCCTGCTGGTGGAGGCGCAGCGGCTCAAGCCGGGCGGCTGCCCCCGGCTTGTCGTGCTGCCAGCATCCTTGGCCAGGCTGCCCAGCGCGGCTGACTTGGCCTCAAGCACGCTGACGGCAATGGATGTCTTGACCTTGGAGCAGGGCTATGACTTTGTGCTTTGGAGGAATTTTACGTCAGGTCCTCGGTTCTATGTGGCTGTTGCTAACGTCAACGCGAATCGCTGCGTGGCGTCAAGCGACGCGAACGTGCGCCTGACGGTAAGCGCTCTGCCAACGACCTGCCGCGCCGTGCCGGCGGCCTGCGCCGGCGTGTGGCGCAGCCGCACACGGCGCCTCCGGGGTGTTAACGGTGCCTTGCGTGCTTCCTCCAGGCGGGCCTTGTGAGGCGGGCGGGGGGGGGGCGGCGGGGATGGCGCGGTGTCGGCACACACGCCGGGGGCGAGCGCTGATCAACTGACTACGGCGGTGGCGGTTATAGTGGTTTGTACGTACTGCCTGCCGCTGCAAGAAAGGGTGACGACACGGCGAATCATGCTGCACATCAAGCAGGCCACGCCGTGGTCCTCGTACTATCTGGTGCTGGGCTCGTTGCGTGCGTGCACTGGCGCACAGCCTAGCTAGCTAACTAGCGCCTGCACAAGCACATCACCTGACCTGTGGCCCCTGAAACCCCCCGCATCATCGACGCGGCACAGGTGCGGTGGAGCGCGGACGCAGCTGTGTCGGCCATATGCCCACGGAGCTGCTCCAGGCGCGGCAACTGCTCCAACCCACAGGACAATTTCCAGCCTGGATTCGCATGCGCTTGCGAGACCGGTGAGTGTAGTGAGGCCCGTCAGTTGGTACGGTCGGTACGGCGCTACGGGCAAGCTGTTCAGCCCCCGTACCCGTATCGGAGAAAGGAAGTCCCGCGACGTACAGTACTCAGGGTGGAGGTTTCTGCCCCCCTTGTTCCATAAAGACCCGCAAAAAGACCCACCCACGCATTTGCATGTGTGCTGAAGCGTGCCGGGGCGGGGCAGCAGCCAAGGCCCACCGCTCACCGCTGCCTGCCTGCCGCACGCTGCTCGCTGGATGCACCACACGGCGACCCTGTACAGCCATCATGTATGAGTGACAGGTGCTGGGCAGGGCATGCTGCCGGGGCCAGGGCGTGTTCCCTGTGCAACGCGCTCCTTACGCGTGTGTATGTCGCTGTGTACGGCATGCGTATGTCGCTGTGTACGGCAGGCGCGGCCTCCGCATCCCGCTCCCAACTTAGTAATGGGTATCCCTGTGCAAGAGGGAGAAAATGCAGCGCCGGCCCTGGATCGGCCGCGCATCGTGCGGGCCTGCGGGGGCGTTAGGCACCCGCCCGCCGCCATGTTGTCGTACACCGTGGTGCAAAGGTTGACCGCAGCGCTAGCCGCCGCGCCGGCCGAAGCTGTGGCGCCCTCCCTGCCTACACCCGCGCCACTGCGTTGTGTTGCAGGGTACGGCGGTCGCTTGTGCGAGGGGCGGCTGAAGAGCATCACAATCACCGATGAGGCCCAAGGGCTGCTCGGGTGAGCCCACTCAGGGTATGCCAGACCAGCCTCTGCAGCTGCAACCAGACCCACGCACTCGTGCGCCAGCCCTTGCGCAGCCGCCGCGTATGCCTGGCCTGCCTGGAGCAACCTGTTACCAGCGCCCACAGGGCCAGCGTTGATGGCATGACGAAGCAATGGCCCTGTGGCTGCGCGATCGTAGCCACCCACCCACCGCTTTTACCCTTTCGACGTTTCCGTTGGAAGTCTCCCGCTTTGGCCGCGCTGCGACTGTGTTGGAAGGACAACGGGGTAGGGATGGTCCTGGGGCGTGGGCGCGGGCTCTGACGCTGAGCCGTTTCTGCCCCGGGCGACAGCACGTCCGGCCAGCTTGCCAATGCTACTGCTACTAGTAGCAACAAAAGAGCCATCCGCCCATCCCTCGCTTCTGAGCTTCAAGCGACCAAACGCCCCCCCCCTGGCCAGACGGTGACGGTGGCTCCGGTTATCACATCATGATTGACTTACATTAACATTTTTCCAAATCGTAGTTTGACATGAAGCCAAAGGTCACTGCGGCGCCCTCTGGCTGCACGTACAGGGTGACGAGCGCCCCAAACGAGCCGCAGTTCTTACAAGTGGACATGCAGGCTTTCAGTAGGAAGTGGTCGCTCTCGGTCGACTGGAAAGCCGCCCCCGGTCTGGGCACCGCGGGGGCGACGCAGCTGGAGCAGTACGGGCGGCTGGCCATCATCCCAAACAATTTTTCGAGCGCGGCCCTGGCCCAGGCGCGCGTTATGACGTACCGGGAGTTGGACGACAGAGGCGCGCTGCCAAATGTGAGAGGGAGGGCACTTGCCGTGAACCGGTGTACGGCTGGGCCGGGTGGGCCTGATGCTGTTGCGTGGCATCTCTGCGGCGGGCCGCATCGGCGGTTGCCCGGGAGTGCTGCAGCAGGAGTCCGGGTGTGTGGTGGGGAGGCGGCCTTAGCAGAGCAGAGCCGTGTTTTGAGGGTTGAGGGTTTCCTTTTTGCAGGACGTGCTCTGCGGAGCACTGTGGAGCGGCCCCAGGTAAGACAAATCTGTTCCCGCTGCGTGCTTCTGCCTTGCTTGGAGCAGTGTCTTGGCTACAGCAGGCGTGGGTCCCCGGCACTAGGCCGCAGCCGCGGTTTGCAGTGCCGGGCAACATGTACCTGCGGGTGCGACTCCAGCCGTCCATGCATGTCTGCATGCGCGCAGCAGCGCTTGTGCGTCACGCCGTGTGTTGTGCTACGCCGCATGCCGTACCACCTGCTACGCCTCTCCGCCCGCACCCGCACGACCACCCGCACGACCACCCGCTCTCTCAAAAGTGCCTTTTGCAACCGATGATGCCGTCCGTCGGGGTCTTGGTGCTTACTGGTAGTAACGCCGACATCCCCCCCTCCCCTTTCTGTAGTTCAAACCTCGGGACCTAGAGGTTGTGGACACCTACATTTTCGGCGTCTATACTAGCCTGCCAGCCACCGACACAACCGCACCGGCCAACATAACCTCGCACCTCTTCGTCTTCTACCCCTTGCCCTCCGACGGCCGTGGCGGCCTGCTCGGCCCGTACTTGAGCGTCCTGTTCGGCTTTGTGGCCTCGATTGGCGTCTGCCTCATCATGACGCTGTGCAGCACCCTCATCCAGCACTACGGCCGCAGGCGGGTGGGCAGCGCGGAGCAGGTCGACGAGCTGGCGGCACTGACGGAGCACGAGCAGCGGGCGCTGCGGCGGCGACGCGCACGCGCTGCAGCGGCTGCCGCCGCCGCCGCGGCTCAGCTCGGGGTTCCAGCCGAGATCATCAAGGGGTTCCACTCCTACGAGTACCACGGCAGCGCCGCGCAGCGGATGCAGCTGATCCAGAACCGCAGGGAGGCAAGTTTCATGATGGGTCAGGGGGGGCAGCGCACGCCCGTGTCGCCCCCCCTGGGCTTGGGCCGTCCTCAGCAAGAGCTTGACCCGCCAGCGTCGCGCCAGCCGTCGGCGCTGCCGTCGCCGTTGCCGTCGGCGCTGAGGCCGAACGCGCTGCGCCAGACCAGCGTTGCAAGCGCTACCGGCAACGGCGGCTGCGCCGCCGCCGCCGCCGCCGGGCCGCGCATGGCGGTGCCGATGGCGCCAGCGCTGCCGACGGTTTCAGAGCAGTCCCTGCTGCCTGGCGCCATGGCCGACGCGGACATCAGGGCACACCATGGCTTTCACGACGACGACGACGAGCCCCAATGCGCTGTGTGCCTTGGCGAGTACGAGGAAGGGGACCACATCACGCAATTGCCTTGTAGGCACGACTTTCACCAGGACTGCATTGAAAAATGGCTTGGCAATCATCGCACGTGTCCCATCTGCCGCATCATGCTTGTACCCGAGGGGTACGATAAGGAGCACGAGGCCGCGGCACAGCTGCCCGGCGAGCGCGGGGGCGATGCCGCGGGCGCTGGCCTGCCCAGCGGCGAGGGCGATGCAGTAGTGCAGCGCGACCCAAGTACGGTGGCAGGCCAGGGGCCGCCGTACCTGGAGCGCCGCGGGTCGTTCTTCTGGAACCTTCGCCGTACGGCCTCCGTGACGGTGGTGCCGTGGCCGCCGCAGCCCAACGGCGCAACCCAGCCGTGGGTGGTTACCCTGCCCACCGCGGCGGCGGCGGATCCTCTGAGGCAGTCGCAGCAGCAGCAGCAGCAGCCACAGTTACAGCAACCACACGAGGAGCTTGCGACGGATGTAACGCCTCTAGCCGCTGGCGGCAGCCTTGACGGCGCTGCCGTGCAGGCACCGCCGGCACCCGGCACCGGTGGTGCTGCCAACGGCACTGCCCCCTCCCCCTCCCCCTCCCAGCCAGCCGGGCGAGCCTTGCCGCCTGGCGCCGTCTTTCCCAGCGCCCTGCCCCGAAGCCCGCCGCTGAACCCCGCGGCTGTGCCGCCGCCAACGCCGCCTCGCCAACAGCAGCAGCAGCAGGTGCAGGTGTCCCCCCTGGCGCGCTTTGCGAACCGCCTGGCTGCGGCCGCGGCTGCCGTTGCCGGAGGCAGCCGGACCCCCGCACCACCACCACGCGGTGGGCGCGGCGGGGGGACACCGGCGGGGGCGGCGGCGCAGCAGCCCGCCACGCAAGACGGGCCTGGCAGGGCCCAGGCCAGCAGCCACCACAGCAGCGACGGCGGCGGCAGCGGTGGTGGTGTTGAGCTCCTGCGACAAACCTCGCGGCGCGCGGCGTGGTCTGACACTTCGTCGGTGCCGTCTCGTCCTGGGACGGGCGCCGAAACCGGCAGCAGCGGCGAACGGCGCCAGGCCCTGCCTGCGCCGAGCGCGGCCACGCTGCCCAACCACCACCTGTAGGGCATGTAGGGTGAACCCTGGGCGAAAATGAACGGCAGGGGGGATGATGAAGTACGGGTGGCGCGCGCGGGCGCCGGGTGGCGCGTACGTGCTATGCAATGGTGTTGTTGTACAGGTGTGACAATGTGTACAGGACGTGCGGGGTGTGGTCTTTCCCCGCTGTATATATGCAGGGGTTTCGCCGGGACACACACGATTAGTGGGTACTCGTCTTTCCGCGTTGCAGGGAACACGTTGCACGTTAACAGTGCACGCAAACAGTGCACGCAAACAGTGCACGGATGTACGCGGCCAGGCCGCCGGCTAAACTGAGGTTGCAAGGCACTCGTCTTCATGGCTTGTTGCAGTCGGAGTGGTGTTATATGTTTCTTTGCAAATGCTGCGGCTGCGGCTGCTTCAACGGCACACAGCGCAGGCCCCCCCCACTTACATAAATCAGTAGGGATGCCGATGACCAGCTGTCGTATATGAGTGCGTCATGTCGTGTATCGCAGCTTGTTGCCTACGTGTATGTATGTGGTGCGTAACGTGAGCCTTGACAGTGCATATCGTGCGGCGCGTCGTATGCGTCAGGATAACTGCTGTGCCTTTGTCGTGACGTGTGTTGCATACGCACGTATTCCCGCCTGCAGTTCCGCAGCGTATGGGCATCTGTGCACGTCTGTTCAGGCCTGGTGCACGGCACCGAGCGCGCCGGCTGCCTGCGTATGAACCAACTCAACTTTCGACATAACGTGTGGATGGTGAATGCATACATGGTGTGTGTGTGTGGTGTGTGGTGTGTATCTTCTTCTTCTTAAGTGTGGTGTGTGTGTGTGTGCGCGCGCGCAACCAGCGCTCTGAATCTGTGGCGTACACGTGTCACAACGCCGAGCCGCAGGTGTCACGGGCCCATCGTAACGTGCGCGCTGCGGCGGTGATCGATATGGGTAGGCAGTGTGCGGGCGCCGCCGCCGCCGCCCCCGGGTAATGCTAGGCAGATATGTGTACTGCCTTCCCAGCAAAGTATGTGTGCTGCCTTCCCAGCAGTGTATGGGTAGGAAAATGTGGCGCAGAGAGAGTGGTCTTTTGCTTGCCAGCACCTCCCGCGGCAGCGAAGGCTGTAAGTGTGATCCTTGATTACATGGCCTGCTTTGTCAGGCACAGCTGCCGCCCGCCACAATCGCCCACTGCGCCGGAGGTACGGTACGGGCGTGTACTGCTTGCCGGTGTTTCGGGGTACGACACCTGCTTTTGCGGCGTACAAGGTTCCTCCAGGACGCCGACGCCGTTCGCTGGCAGTTCTCTGTCTGTCAACAGAGCCTCGCCGCGAACTTCAAAGTCGCCACCCGGTACGTACCCTTCTCAAACGTGGCCGTGCACACACATATGGGGGCGGGGGCGGGGCGTGTGCCAGTTGGCATGGCTGCTGACCGCACGGCGGCAGGGTTGCCCAAAGCAAAGCGAGGGCCAAGGTTAGGCCCGGCCCGTCCAAGCCAAGGCCAAGGGGGTGGGCGCGGAGCCAGCCGGCCAGCAGGCGCAACACTCGTCCGGGCGCGGGCTTGACGTTTGATGCACATGCAGGGCGCATTGAATCGATCGCTGCTGCAAGGCGTGGCAGCGGCATTGCTGTGTTGTTGTCATTGTGCCCGCACCGTACCTCTTGTTCTGTGCACAGGACGTTGCACTTGGTCCGCATGGAACGAGGTCGTTGGATGTGTCGTGCTCGTCGTGCGCTTCAGCCACAGCCTGACCACCCATCCACCGGTGACGTGCTCCAGTCCGCCCAGGCGCAAGCTGTGGGCTTCGCGCCGGCTTCGTGCAAGGCTCGTATGGCCGTGCAGCCCTGACGATTAGTCTGATGCCGCTTGAGGTGTCACCAGGTCTGCGGCGCGCGAGGGCCTTACTACCTGAGAGCAGCGCGCGAGGGCCTTACTACTTGAGAGCAGCGCGCGAGGGCCTTACTACCTGAGAGAGAGCACTTAGCGCGCGCCCGCCGCCACGGCTACACACAGGCAGGCAGGCAGGCAGGCAGTAGCAGCAGGTGGCGGCGCAGCGGCGCACACTCACTCACTCACTCGCGGCTGCGAGGTGGAACGGGCTCAGCCAGCCGTGCAACCTAACTTGCGGGGTGGGTGGGTGGGTGGGGACCTGGGGAGCTTGCTGGGGGGGGGGGCTTGCAGCTGGCGAGTGCTCTCTACGTTGTTGTATGTAGCTGCTGGGCGCAGTACGTCGGCTTTCTTTCGTTGTAGCGATTGTAGCTACAGGCTTGTTACGTTCGCAGTGTGTACGACGTCCTGCCCGTTCCTAGGGAGGCTGTCAGCGGATCTTGCAAAAGCGTCGCTCAGAGGCCCGTCGGGAGAGAGGGGCTTGACGCGCTGCGCGGCTGCGCTACCTAACCACTGCTGGCTGCTTGGCCAGTCTAACGTGCTGCATGTACGCACGTGAGCTTGGGCCGCGCTCTCGTTCGTGCTATGGCGGCCGTGGCGGGGCGGGCGGCGGCGGCGCAGGCGCTGAACAGGCAGCTGCTGCAGCGGGAGCCAGAGCTTCACGGGCTATGAACCACCGAATGTGCGGGCCGCATTCGACAACAGAAGGCCGAGCAGCTGATGTCAAGGGCAATGCCGGAGCCGGCCCCCAGCGCACGCGCACGACTTGCACTTTGGAGTTGCACTCTGGGTTGCACGCCGTTGCCGGGTTTCGGGTTCGACACTTGGGGTGGCGGCGCAACGGGCTAGCAGTCAGGCCCGGCGTCACACCCAAGGGAATCCAAACGAGATCCAAGCAGGACCGTTGGCTGTTGCTGACTAGCAGGCGGACGTGCACGGGGCCGAAGGGACAGCCGTCAAGGGATGTTTGCCTGGTAGCAGCAATGCACGTCCCCCCTCCCGTAGGGCGTGCGGTGTGATCAATGCAGTGCGTTTGGAACGCGACACCACCTGTACCCCCATTGTGCCTTCGCCTGTCATCGTCTGTCCGTCGCCATTGCATAATGCGTTGCGAGGGTAGGTACGGTACGGTTCTGCGTCCAAGGAGTTTGTATGATGGCGCGTTGTCAGGGGGTTCCGATGCGCGGCACATGGCTTAAGGGCCCAACGGCACTGCCGAACCATGATAGTTCGTAGCGCGGGAGCGGCAGGGAGAGTTCGATTTGCCGTTCGCCGGTTTGTGTTTTTGAGCCTCCCGACCGTATCGCGGTGCCGCACGCAGGCCTCCGCCTCTTGGTCGTGGCTACCTGCAGGACAGGACTGGACAGTATGCACGTCAAGGTTGTCGCAGGCGCAGCGCAGAGCACATGGGTGCATCGTGCGGCGCTCCCGGCACCTGCGCTACCGTTGCGTTGAAGTGCGGATGAGGCGTGATGCTCTGCTTTCAGGCACCTGTTGTACACCCAAGCACTCGCCGTGCTTGCTTGGGGTGCTCCTGGGGTGCTCCGCTGGGCGACAGAGCGCACGCCAGCGGGCGCCCCCTGGGCGCCAGCGCAACCAAGCGACGCACCTAGCAGTCGAGCCGGCACGAACTAGCAACGGCGACAAACCCAACTTGTTGCCTCTAGGTTGCGACCTGCAGCGCTGGATGCGGCCGTACAGATGGACGCTCAGGCGTGCATGAGTGCAGCACTGGCGTGGCCGGGTCTGTGCGTGGCAGGCTGTGGCCAGGCGAGTGAGGCGGCGGCCGCCGCCGTGCGGCTGCCGGCGGCGCAGCCGTGCTCTGACTTTGCACTGCTGCTACCAACTCATCAGCGGGTGCGGCCGCATTCGCGCGGTATTGAGGGTTGTACCTACTGCGCCCCAGACACGCTGCAGTTAGCGCAGCGGGAGGCAGGGGGGGAAGCGTTGGCGTGCCGGCAGGACGCAGTCGTATGTGAGGCCGGCCGTCGACCGAACAATCGGGAGTAGAAGAGAGGTTTGATGCGAAACCTTGGCGTAATGAGTACGTTGCTATTGCGCAGAACGGCCACCCGCCGGCCGGGCGAGCTGGCGGCCGGGGGTCGGCACGACTCGGCGCACAAGGATGCCGAAGTCCTTGCCGTACATGCCGTACACGCCGTAGTCCTTGCCGTACCGGGCAGCTTCTACTTGTGCTGCAGTAGTAGCACAAGTAGAAGCAGATTGCCTGGGTTCAATTGTATAGAAATCCATCACACATCCAGACCGCGGGAACAGCTCCTACCCCCCTGCATAGTGTGCCACAGACCAACACCACCGAAATGCACCTGCGCTGCACCAAACTCCTGTACGCTTTCCTTCTGGTCGTGGCCGTAGCATGGCCGCAACAAGCATCAGCACAGGACCAGTGCTATGGGCCTTACGTCCAGATCACAATGACAGTCCCTGGCCTCAGCCTGAAGCCGTCCTTCGGAGCTGTCGCATCGTTCGGCGCGAACCTGTCGGCCTTTCCAATGCTGAGGCTTTCCTTGACCATAGCTGAACCTCCGGAGGCATGTGACAGCTTGAAGTCTGTGCCGGGTGCGTCACGGCTTGGCGCGACAGGCCGCTTGCATTCCGTCCGTCCTCTTGACCCACGGGCGCATCCCTGCTGCAGGCGGCGCGCTGCTGGTCCGGCGAGGGAATTGCTCCTTTGTTAACAAAGCACTCAACGCCAAGGCGGCAGGTGCTGCGGCAGTGCTTATGTACAACAGCCAGCCTGGTTGCATTTCCGCGTCCAAGGCCTCAAACGCCACGTTTGAGGATGACGCCTTCGCGTTCGTCAGCATTTCGCACGATTTGGGGCTACAGCTCTTGGACCTGGAAGCAAAGCATGGATCCGACGCTGTAACGCTGTCCATGGCTCCGTTAGTGCTGCCGCTCATCGATCCAAGCGCTTTCGTATTGTGGTTCTTGGCCGTCGGGACGGTGGTACTTGGGTCCCTGTGGTCCGGCGCGGATCACCAAGCGGCGCGCCGGAGCGGACAGGACGAACAGGTGCGTGCGTCCGCGCGTCCGCGCATGCGCATGAGCGCGGCAGTGCCGCCCGGCCATGTCCCATGTCAAGAGGTATAGCTGCACGCCTGTAGGTGCGGCATATCCGCGCCGCCTGCCGGCTGCAAGCATGCCATGGCTGCGTGCGCCGTGCAGACCCTCCCTGGTCAGCGCATATGGCCAGCACACCAATTGGCGGTGGCTATTGCCCATGGCCGTGCTGCTCGTGCCTTATGTGTACGGCATGTGTGTGCTACAGGGCGCGCCACATGAGGTTCGGCCAAAGGAGCACGAGGTCATGGACATCACGCCGCGCATGGCGTGGGGCGCAGCCTTCGTGGCGTCAGCGGCGCTGCTACTAATGTTCTTCTTCCTTAGCAAATTCTTGTTCTTTATCGTTGTGAGTGGGTACACCTCTGGATAGCCGCCCGGGACAGTGCGGAGTTTTGCAGCCTGCGGCGCGTTATGCAGCCAGCCAGCTGAGCGCCACACCTGCTGCCCCGATTGTCCTGCCATGCATGGCGCTGCATAGATTGCGCCGGAAAGGGCCGCTTGCCCAGCATAGCCTAGTGGGTTACCGCCTTTCCTAGTTCCTAGCTACACTGTCGTCGTCTTTGGCACACTCTATTTGTAGTCGCGGAGGGGTCGTGTGGCTGGCAGGGCGTATGAAGAGTGCGCACAACGCTGCATGAAGTCCCTCGGCAGAACCGGCACCCGCGCACGCCCACCCCAATGCATCAAGCCACATGTGCCTTTGGGTGGTGCCTGCAGATTGCCATCTTCTCCTTTTCGGCCGTGCAAGCCATGACCATGATCTTCATGACTCTGGCGGGTCCGTTGCTTCCAAGCATGCGCAAACAACACATCGAGGTACGCGGCGCGCCCCCGGTCGTGCTTGGCCTGCCTAAGCGTATACGCGCAAAAGGCGGTTAGACACGGGGAAACTGCGCTGCACCTTTTAAGGATGACGCGTTGGGTTTGCGCCACTGGATGACCTGTGTAGCGGCGGCTTGGAACAGTACACGGCATGGCACGGACCGGGCTGTAGCCGTTGGCGATGCACAGGACACTCCTGCCGTCCGTGCCACGCCATGTTGTGTATCAAAGCGACGCATGCAGCGCCAAGAGAGGTGGCAGGAATCCACCGTGGTGGTGCAAGTTGACAGCTGATGCGCCGCCGGCTCAGGCGGGACACTGCGCCAGACTCCACCGGCCCAAGGCCTGCCATGGCACGGTTGATTGCGTTGCTGGCAGCCTTCACTTGATCCCGGCCCTCAACCCCTCCCTGCTCAGACAACTTGCACGCCGCGCCAACGTGCTGCTCTGTCCCCCTCCCCCTTTTGCTCGCACACACTGCGTACACGACAGGTGCCGTGGCTGGGCTCCTGCCCGCTGCTGGCGGTGCTGAGCTTGCCGCCGGCGCTGGCCATCACCATCGTTTGGATCGTGTTCCGCAACGCGGCGTGGTCGTGGGTGCTTCAGGACCTGCAGGGCGTCGCGCTGATGCTCATGTTCCTGCGGCTGATACGGCTGCCTAACCTCAAGGTCGCCTGCATCCTGCTGCCCTGCCTCTTCGCCTACGACGTGTTCTGGGTGTTCATCCAGCCGCTGCTGGTCGGAGGCGGCGAGAGCGTGATGGTGGAGGTGGCGGAGGGCGCAGGCAGCGGCGAGTTCATGCCCATGGTGCTGCGGCTGCCGCGCTTCGCCGCGCCGTTCCCGCAGTACAGCATGCTGGGTTTCGGAGACATTATCCTGCCCGGCCTCCTCGTCGCGTACACGCGGCGCCTTGACCTGGACCACAAGATTCCCATGGTGCGCGGCTACTGGCTGTACACTACGGCGGCGTACGGCGCGGGGCTGGTGCTGACGTACGTTGCGCTAGTGTTGTCATGGTTTGGCGACCAAGGCCAGCCGGCGCTGCTGTACCTGGTGCCAGCGACGCTGGGAACGGTTATAGGCATTGCAATAGCGCGCGGCGAGCTAGGGAGTTTGGTGCAGAGCGGCAAGCGGCAGCATGCGTACGCACGGTTGGACCATCACGGCAGCAGTAGCGCGGGCGATGGTGGCGCTGAGCGGCAGGCTGACGAGGTGGAGTCTGGGCGGGCAGTTGGCGTGGGCGGCGCGCATCGGCTGCGGTCGCCCGACGCTGAAACGACTGGCCTGCTGCGATCGCGTAGCCAGGATGGGTGACTGACCCTAGGGACGGTAGCATGGTGGAGCGCACTAAGCACGGCGGCGCGCACGTATTGTCGTTACATGCATGAGTCACGTCCGTGCAGGCACAGATGAGCCTTATGAATCTACGGAACTAACGCTCGGGCGCGTATGTATGCGTGCGCGCATGCAGGACGCCGCAGGACGACGCTTGCGTGAGGTGCCAAATTGAATACAAAGTGAACCTAAGCGCGCCCGGCAGCAGTGCTGCAGCAGTGAAGTCAAATGTCAAAACGACAGGAGAGAATTGCAACGGCGCATTGCATGCTTAGCATGCACGTATGCGGCATGCGTTGGCGTCTCTGTCACCCGCAGGCAGCATACCGCCCCTGGCCGGCGCTACGCCGGCGCTTAGTTGAACCGGACTGCGGTAACGAATCCCATGAGCATGTCCACGACCTGCAGGAGTGCGACACATTTTCATTTCAGACAGCCATGCCGGTCAGGGCGATGCGCGTTGCATGCACGCGGGCCGCACGGCGCACCTCGCCTCGCTTGGCCTTGCAGTCCGCTGAGATTTTCTGTACAGCGAGCCCTGTTTCGCTTTGCAGGCGAGCAAATGTGGCTTGGGAGCCGCTGGAGCCCTGCGCAATCGGCAACCGTCACACGCTTGAGGGACGGGCGCCACAAGGCTGCGGTCCACCCATGATGATGGGCAAAAGAAATTCTCTGTTACTCGCCTCGGCAACCTTCTTCTGGTAAGCCCCCTCCCGCTCGGCACGGTACGCCGCAATCTCCTTCTCAGCCTCCGCCTTTGCTTGCCTCAACCGGTCAGCCTTGGCTGCGGACATAATGCGAATTCGGCTCCGGTGTGTGAGGTGGAACATCATACTTGTCCGGTGTTGCGTGACAGTGACTACAGCGGCCAGTTGCTTGGCCTCACCCTTCCTGGCTTCTGACACGATGCGCTGGGCTTCCTGCTCAGCGGCAAGCAGCTTCTGGATACCGTCTGACCCTGCCGGGACCTGCATTTTGGTTTGGTGTTTTGATGGATGGAATGCGGATCAAGGAAACTCGCGGTGTGCAGAATCGCAGGAGCTACAGGTGCCCTAACGACAGCTGCCGTCTGGCACCGTTCTGCCCCTTCTGCTGGCCCCAGCCCAGGTTACGAGCCCACAAAGTTGCTTTTGCTGGGGCTTATGGCCTTTGGCCTGCCGCGGCAGCCTGGACTAAGTGACACGCGCTAACCTGTGCCGCACCACGCAACGCCGGCGAGTACACTATAAGTTTGCATAGGAGTCAAGTTGCTGGCTGGAACTCTCCATGGGTTGCTCGCGTTGTCGCGCAGAGCAGCTCTATCGTACTGGTGCTAGCAAGGGCAGGAGAGAGGGAGAGAGAGAAAAGGTAAGCGATAAGCGATCACACATCACCTTCGAGCCAGTCGGCATCCTTACGCCAGGTGCAGTCCTATCACCTCGTGCACAAACCCAACTGGCGTGCACGGCACGCGACGCGCGCCCTGAACCTTTCGCCAGCTGACCCCACGCCCAACACGAGCTCAGGCTGGCGGCCGCAAGTCCGTGGCCAGGGCCTGCAACGCACGCTTGCACGCGCCCTCCAACCCGACCGCCAGCTCCCGAAAAACCCGCGGCACGCCCGTCGCCTGCATCCCCTGCTCCGCCGCTTCGTCCATGCGCCAGACACCGCTACCGCAGCAAGCATGCAGGTACTTGTCCAGCAAAAGCAGGCCGCCGCCCAACGCGCAGAGCGCGCTATGCAGGCGCAGCCGCTGCACCACAAGCACCGCCGCCTGCCCATGCATGTGTCGTTCACACAGCAAAGAAACCAGGCATGGCAGCAGGCACGCATACGCCTCCACCGCGCCGGCGGACGGCGCCGTACCGGCGATGCCGCGCCACAGCGCGCCAAGCTGCTGCAGCGCCGGATGCGGCAGGGTGCCCCACAACGGCTGCAGCAGGGCGGGCATGATGGTGCAGCCCGCCAGGTCAGCCGCCTGGCCGCCATGCACGAGCAATGCTAGAAGCGCAAGCACCACTTCCGAACCCTCTGCCTCGAGCAGCAGCGATGACGGTGATGATGAAGCCTGATCGTCGGTTCTCCTGCTGGGTGAGATAACCTTGCCTGCTGGCGCCACCGCTGTCGCATCCGCGCCCGACGACGCAGGCGCAGCTGTGCCCCAAGCGCGCATCGATGCCACGGCTGCGTACTGCTGCGTCGGGTACGGCGACAGTAGGCCGATGCTCCATGCGGTGGCGGCGCGTCCGCTGGCCGACGCCACTTCAATCAGCTCGCCGTACTGCTGCTCCGCAAGGGGCTGCAGCGCGCCGCTGGCCTTGGCGCCAGGGGACGACGCGTCAGCATGGCCATCCAGGAGCCTGTACGGGAAATTGTGCCCGGCCCGCACACAGTGAAAACATTTCTACCGGTACTTGTTGCGGTGTTGCTTCAGCCTTTGCAGCTGTCTCTTTCCGGGCGGGCGGGTTCTTTTGCACGGGTTCCAAAGATTGGGAAGATCATACTTGCGGTGTGCCGCGTGTCGCGGCGCCCGAGAGCTGCCGGAACACAACGGCCCTGAGCAGCGGCGCAGCGAGGGGCCACGGAGCCCCTGGATCCTGCCTCCCCCACAGCGCATTACGGGAGGAAAACGTGCGCAATCGGAGCTTCTACACGTGACGCAAAAGCCAAACGGCACCTTGCCGTACATTACGGGGATGCAGGGCCGTCCGCCGTACCTGAGCAGCGCAAGGCCCTGGCCGTGCTCCAGCATGGTGCGCAGCAGCGCAAGCCAGCTGCTGTGCAGTAGGGACACGCCAGGCGGCTGCGCATCTGCTGCCCCTGCCGCCGCCGCGCCCCACACGCGCCCGTCACGCCACAGCCCGCCAAGAAGCTGCGACAGCGCCTGTACCAAGCAAAAGGGCCATACCGGCACCGGAACCAAGGGGTTCAAGTCAAACGTACCGGCGCATCAGAACGGCTGAGAGAGCAGGAGCTGGCTGGCTCGCCGCCGGCGAGGGCACAGCGCCGTCCCGCTGCAAGGTGCACACGCCGGCACCACCCCTGCCTGCAAGCGCCCTGCGGCGATGGCCCCACACACCCTGCGCCCTGATCCCGCGCGCGCAGCATCTGCTCGCAGGCGACTCCTCCAGCAACGACAATCCACGGTGATCACACACACCAGCCCTTGCCAGCACCCCGGCAGCCGTCTCACCTGGAAGCGCTCGAGCTGCAGCTTGTCGTGCCTGTCCTGTGCTTGTAGCAGCCGCAAAAGGTACTGCTCCGCCGCTGCTGCGGTTGCAAGGTCCTCAGGGCGGGGCATCGCCGTGGCGGGCCAAAGGCCGCCCAGCGCTACGCACGTGCGCCCGTACAGCAGCCGTAACTGCTGCTGCCCGCGGTCGGCGCCGCCACCGGCCCAGTCGTGCCACATCTGCGGACGGGTTGCGGAAGAACGCAACAGGCATTCGAGGAGGCGCGGTGGCGGCGTCGTGGAGACACCACCACCGTATAGCAGCAGCGCGCTTTCATGCACGCACGCATTGCAGTAAATGCTTCATCGAGTGGCCTGTGCCGCACTCGCAGTCGCTTGCTTGATGCCAAGGCAAGGGTGAAGGTAATGATGGCGCAATGCACGGCACGACTCACCAGCGGCGTGCCCAGCCCGGCCTGCAAGTCCAGCAGGCGCGCGACGAGCGGATGGCCAAACTGCTCCACAGCCAAGCCGTCTGTAAAGGCCTGCAGCTGCGACCAAACGGCATCGCGCAGCGCCTGCAGCGCCGCGGCGTGGCTGTCAATGCTGCTGGTGCTGGTGCTGTTCGCTGCGCCCGAGGCATCGTCCTCAGGGCGTTGGTCCAAACAGCGGAGCGCACCCTCCAGGTGCGCAAGGCCCGAGGCCGACGACGATGTCGCGGCGCCTGCGCCACTGCCGGACTGCTCGTCGTGCGGTGCTGCAAGGCCCGCCTGCAGCTGCCGCAATGCCTGCCGCACGCCCTCGCCCACCGCGGCGGCAACAACGGACTGCGGCTCAGCGCCGCTGCCCTTGGTGGCCGCCGTCGCTATGTCAAGCAGGACGTGTGCGTGGCAGGCGGTGACGGCAAGCTGCGTGAGGATGCTGTCAACGCTGGCTCCGGAGCCGGCCTCGGTTAGCTGCTGCTCCAGTAGCGTCATCTGCGTACGGCAGCGACGGCGGATGGGTGCAGGCAATATGTGAACATGTCAAGGCTGGCGCGGTCTGTGCGACAGCATGAAACACTGCGGCTGCGTAGACACGCCGAATCGACATCGCAGAGTACGGCCTGGAATGGTAGAAACAGCAAAGCACAGTACAGCGCGGTGTCCGTTACTTTTCCCAAACGCGCACCTGCTGCTCGGACAAGCTCGACGCCTGCTGCACCGCGCGCAGCGCCCCCAGCCGCCGCTGCAGCGCGCTAAGCTCTTCTAGGTCAGACGCCTCCGGAGCGTCCTCGCCCTTGGCCTGCCCCGCCGCGGTCGCTGCGCCGCCTGCTGCGCCGCCACCCGCTGCCGATCCGTCCTGCAGCGCCTGCTGCAGCCGCGGCAGGCACAACTCGAGTAGCTGCAGCTTGAGGTTTGGTGCCAGCGGGTAAGGCAGGACGCGGCCGGCCGTGACCTGCATGCTCAACGGGCTTTCGCCGCGCAGCAGCAGGAAACGCAGCCAGGCGGCCAGCTGGCGCGCCGCCAGCCGCTGCAAGTGCTCCTCTAACTGCGCGCAGGTGGAGGCCATGTCGCGCGGTGGCGGCGTGGCGGTTGCGGTGCCCTCCGTGGTGCCGTCGACGGCAGCTCCAGCGGCCGTTGATGCCTTGTAGCTGACGGCTTTGGTGACCAGGCATAAGTACGGCAGCGAGGGGGCCAGGGCGTCGAGCGCCTCCGCCAGGGAGAGCGTGGCTGCGGCGCCAGCTGCGGGCGGACTACCCTTCTGCTGCTGCTTTATTGCGGGGGCAAACACCGCGTGGAGCGCCTTGATGAGCTTGGCGGCCTGCGCGACGTTGGTTGCCTTGATGTATGCGTACAGGGCCCGCAGTGCGCCAGCCACCAGCGCCTCGGGTGAGTCGGTGGCCGCTGCAGGGCAAGCGCCGTCGCCGCCGCCGGCCGTGGCGGCCGTAGCAGCGGCGGCACCGGGCGGCTGCGGGCCGCGCAAGCGCGGGCCCAGCGGCAGTAGCAGCGCGCTGAGCAGCGGCGCGTGCACGGCCAGGACGTTGAGGCCCTTAAGCGCCGCCGCCGCCTTGTCCAGCAGGTCGCGCAGCTTGTCCAGCTGAGTGGTCAGAGCGGAGACGGAAGCGCTGCGGTCCACCTGTGGCAACACATCACAGCGTGCAGTACCAAAAACGCTTGTCAGACAGCCAGCCCGTGCATTTTGGAGCAAAACGGCGACTACGAGCTCTGCTGAACGCGCTCAGTGCTGCGGCAAAGCACCACCGCTCATGTTTACAACACAACCAGTGGCGCACCGTTACACTAGCCGGCTAGTGTAGGCGTACCCTACCTTTGCGAGCGCATGCAAGCAGTCGGTAGTGACAGCCAGGAACAGCGCCAGGTGCGTGCCGCTGGCGTGGGGCAGGGCCGGGTATGCCTCGGTCAGCAGGTGTGACAGCAGCTCCTTGGGCCGCGACAGCAGCTCGGGCTCTTGCGCCTGGACGGCTTGTTTCAGCTGAAATGTACAACCAAGGGGGCAAGAACGGGAGGAATGCAGGGAGTGACAAGGGACGAGCGCGCCAATCAATCTGAGTGCACGCTTGCCGTAAATCGCGCCGGCGACGCGGTTTGAAATGTTCGTGCTGTGGGATATGATGGGATCTCACACATGAGATCTGTGGGTGTTGCACGACAGCTCCTACGCTGTTGCCGCGCAGCAGGCTGGCGAGGGAGGGCAGCCCTTGTTGGCGGTCACTCGGAGGCAGCTTGCGCCGGTCAAAGCCCTGTACCCGTGGTGCTAGGTCTCGTGTGTGCGAGACACGGACCGCCCTCCCGCGTGCCATGCACGCATGGTCCGCACCTCTGGCGTCACGGCCGGCGCCGATGTCAGCAGCGCACACGCGTAGTGTAGAGTCAGTGCCCATGGATCCGCTCCGTACGCGGCGCCCAAGGCGCGCGCCCTGCTCCAACAGCTTGGCGGCGCCCTGCGCCTCCGGCCCTTGCAGCCCCGCCTGCGCTGCTTGCTGCCCAGCGAAGGTCGCCTGCTGCAGGATGACCTGAAGGCGTGAAGAAGTAGCAGCCACACACCCAAACTGCAGGTCAGCGTGATGGCGCACATATGCCCCCTGATGCCGTCACGTCACGCACCACGCAGTCCTTCCAAAGACTGACTGCCCACCTGACTCGGCAGTTTGCAGCGTAAACGCGCCGGCGGGTTGCCAGCTTAGTCAGCGACTTATTGGATGATAACGAGGTGGAGCCGGTGATGATAACTTCTCGGATGTGTGCTAGCTTGGTGATCTGATCTGGGTTCGGAGGACGAGCAGCACACGGAGCGCCATCCGGCCCCGCCTCGGGCGTAGTTCGGAGGACGAGCAGCACACGGAGCGCCATCCGGCCCCGCCTCGGGCGTAATTCGCGCCGTGGCAACAAGGCCCCCCCGCTCGAGCACCTAAAGTGCCTGAGGGGGCCGCCTGCCGGTAGCGCTGCGATAGCGCGGCGGATGGTGCTGTGGCGCGGTGCGCAGCGACAAGGCTGTTCGCACGAGCAGATTCAAGCGGACATGGAGCAGAAGATAGTGTGCCCACGCCGAGCCAGAGTACAAGTGCCTGGCGCACATGCCGGTAGTGTGGTGCGGCAGTCAGAAAGCGCGAACCCGGCGCGAAGCATAAGGCGCGAAAGCATAAGGCGCGAACCGCCGCCAGTGCGGGGGGTGTCCACATGACATGCGGCTCACACGTAGGACTCGCCACCGGAGCAGGCCGACGGCCTTCGCACCGGTGGTGCACTGACCCAGGGCAAGAGGCATTAAGGTTTCTTGATGTGCTTTGGGGACCGAGGACGCGCAGCAGCAGGCAGCACAGGTCTCCAGCATAGTTGCTGTATGCCAGTGTGACTCAGCTCCTGACAGGGCTGCCGCAGTTCCCAGCCAGCCTGTTGCGCGCGGCGCAGCTCAGAGCCTGGCCACAGCTCGAAAGCTCGCCTCTGCTGAAGGAGCGATGGCCCCTGCGGTGGTGGCCAGCCAAGCCCCATACACCGCTCACGGCCGCAGCTGCAGCGCTACAGCCTATACCTAGCGCTACTGCCTGTGGCGCCAGTGCCTGCAACGTTGCCTTCGCTTGGCTGCTAGCTATCGTTGCCCCGTTGTTGTCGTCTGGGCTCTTGCGCCCTGTCCTGCGGCGCGTCCTGCGCCCTAGTGCATTTCAGCATGGCCCCCGTGGCAGCGGACTGGGGAGCGTAGCCTCCCCCGGTGCTGCCGTACTCCGGCAGCAGCCACCGCTTTTGACTTAGGTCCCACGCCTGCCGTGAGTGCGGACAAAGGCCACCTGTAAGGCCCCGACTGCTCAGCGCCTCAACCCGCGCCCTGTTCCCTCGCCGCTGCCACCGACTGTCGTTGCCTCGCCGTGCTCCCTCTCCCCCCCCCCCGCCCCCCATCACGCTCTCTCGCCGCTACCCACGCCCCCCGCCGCCCCCGTTGCCCTCGCCTCCTTAACTTCCCCGTACCAACCCTACCTGCGCCCTGTAGGCGCCATCGCCGCTGCTGGTAAACTGTAGCACGTCGACGCTTGGCAGGTGATGCCGCATCGCCCGGCTATCTCTCGCAGCTGCGATGCGCGCAGCCAGGTCGAGAGCAGCTTGTTTCGCCTGGAGCTGCGCGGCTGACAGCGGCGCATCGTTGAGCTGGCGAACCTGGAGGCATTACCCAGAATCATCATTAGATGATAAGGCCCGCGTTGAGGGCCCCCAAAGCGCAGTCATCAGTACGCAACATGTTGCTACTGCGAGATGCGCATGCTCACCTTGGCCAACAGCGCGTCAAGCGGCTGCTCCAACAGCTGCATGGGCGAGTCCTTGGCACCGGCACCGGTGGCCGCCGACGGCACCGTCGGAAGCAGCGCGCGGAGGCAGTGGCTAAAGCAGCCCGCCGCGAGCACGCGCTGCAGCTGCATGTACGGCAAGCTCCCGCCGGCTGCTGAGAGGCTATCCAGCAGTTGATCCGCTGCCGCGCTGTCGGGCTGCGCCATGAGCGCCGTTAGTGCTAGCGGCACATCGCCCAGCGACGGCAGGCTTGCGGTGGGCGGCTCCGCGGGCGGCAGCAGCAGCGCCTTGCGCAGGTGGTACTCGGCCGGCGCGGCGGCATCGTGCGCAATAGATGAATCTGCACGTATGCAATGCATGGCCACGCCAACGCGTGGTGAACGCCGCTGCGCATGCGTTGAGGTCGAGTGCAGGCACGGTATGTTGCAGGCTCGGTGTTAGGGTGCCTCGCAACCCCATCCGGCCACACGCGTTGCGTGCATTAGGGACCACGACGAGTTGCACCAAACAGCGCCGCCTTCCTGGCTGGGCGCATGCGGTCCAGCGCACGCGAACGCACAGATGGATGCACGCGAGGCACGGCCCAAACGGATGCACGCTGCACCATAGCTAATGAGCATCTCCACGGGGCAACCAACCCACCCACCTGCGGGCCCCGTCATCCGCCGCTCGCATGCAGCCATCTCCTCAAGCAGCAGCGGCATGCGGCTGGCGGGGCAGTGCAGCAGCGCGAACGCCAGCAAGCGATGGCGGCTGGCGTCGTCGCCTCCAGGCACGCCGGGCAGCCGCTTGTCGCTCCCTATCTCCGCGCACAGGGACCTGGCGTTGAAGGGCAGCACGCAGCCATCAGAGGCATGCACAGACACGCAGCAGCTCGAGATGTGTTGACGCCTGAGGTGCGTGTTGACGCCGGCGCCGGTACCGGCGCCATGACAGGCCACTGCCCCTATCAAGAGGCAGTCCGGTAGGCCGTCACAGTGCGCTGGATCTCGTGGGCGGCTCGCTTCAAAAGTCAGCGTCTGGCCTGCGCGCCTGCCCTCGAGCACAATGCCGTACGCGTACGGCCAGCAGTGGTACGGCCACCAAACGGCGATTACCCGGCCCCGTTGTGGGCTGCTCGCCCCAGGGTTAGGACTTATGACTCACCACCCGGCCGCGTGGCGGGCGCTGACGAGCGCGAGCGCGAGCTGGTGCGCCGTCTGCAGGTCGCCGGCGCGGTACGCGGCGCGCGCGGCCATCTCCTTGACCTGCAAAGCACGGGGACGGGTGGTACCGTGCGCAGAGTGTGCAAGGGCCGTGCGAGCGGGGGCCGTGTTCCCTCCTCTGTAGTTAACGGGGCCTGTGGCATGATGGGCTGCTGGCGGACGGTTTGAGCGCGCCGCTGACCGTGACCTCTTGACAAGGTTCCAGCGCGGAACCGCCCGCCAAGTGTGCGTGCAACGGCGTGTTCCGTGCAAAACGTTGCACCAAACGGCACCCGACTGCGTGGGACGCTTCGGCTCCATCCGCCGCGCGCCGAGCACCCTGGCCAGGCCTGTGCGCCTTTCAACCGCTTCTTGGGACTCGCCGCACTACCACCAGTGAGAGAGCTAGGAGGCGCGCCGTCCAGTGCCGTCGGCCAGTGCCGTACCGAGCCCAGGCCTGTCGCCTCACGCGGCGCTCAGCTGCTCTGTTGGCGCTCGGCTCTTCAACTTATCATTACAGGCCCTCCGGCGCCTTTTGCCCTTTGCTGCACCGCTGACGCCGCACTTTGGACAAGGCTGAGCCCAGGAAAGCCGGCTACTTCCCTGCGGCCCCACACGGCCCTGTATGGGCCGCTGTGTGGCCCCGCCCTGCGCCTTCCTCACCCTTAGCTCATCAGCGTCGCCCTTGAGGCCCAGCAGGTCCGCCAACTCCAGCAGCCGCCCGACCTGGCGGTAAGCAGGAGCCGCGCCGCCGCCGCTGCTGGCCTGCGCGGCGGCGGCTGCCGCCGCCGCGGCGCTGGACACTGCGCCCGCCACGGCGCCCGCCACAAGCCCTGCCACAGGTGCCACCACCCGCCCGGCTGCTGCCATAGGAGCCAGCTTCACCTTGCCTGCTGCCGCCAGGAGCCGGTTGGCCAGGGCTGTGGCAGCGGTCCTGCCGCCGTCAGCCAGCCCCGCAGCGGCGGCGGCGGCGCGGCGCAGGCTCTGCGGCGCCGCCGCGGACAGTGCGCTGCTGCCGGCACCAAAGGCAGCCGAGGCGGCGAAAGCTGGGTCCAGCTCCGCATCAAGTATGGCCTGAATCGCTTGGATCCGGTCTTCCATCTGCAGCACCTGCGCCGGCAGCAGCTCCACCCCGAAACTGGGCAGAAGCTGCATCGCCGCCACGAGCTGTAGCAAGGCTGCCGCTTCCGGAGCCTGCGGCGCCAGCGCTAGGCAGTCCGCAGCTAGCTGCACCTCGGGGCCCTGTAGCTGCGAGGCGCTTGCCAAGATCTCTGTAGCAACTGAGGCTACGAGCGCATCGGCGCGCGCAGAGTCCAGCTGAACAGAGCCTGGCAGGCACGACAAGTGAAGGGCCATCCGTGGCAGGCAGACACATTGGATGTGGGACGGT
This sequence comes from Ottelia alismoides, assembly GCA_037367405.1. Taxonomy (NCBI): domain Eukaryota; kingdom Viridiplantae; phylum Streptophyta; class Magnoliopsida; order Alismatales; family Hydrocharitaceae; genus Ottelia; species Ottelia alismoides. The sequence continues at coordinate 14,627 of JAZKJV010005900.1, read as the reverse complement.
GGCCGTGCAAGCACCCCTTGGAAAAGATGCAGCCATCGCGGAAAGAGGTGATATGCACCAGATTATGTACAGTTCCCTACAATCATCATGGGCGTTCGCGTTCCCCACTCATACAATTACCACATAACCTACCGGGTGGCCAAGTTCTTTTGCATGGGTTTCAATAGATTGGGAAGAGAACACAACAACCACATAGCCTACAGCGAAAGCCAAGCAAGGAAGGACAAGGCGCACAGGGAGGGCGCTAGCGAAACGCATGCAAGTACCCACGGCAGCATGACAACGCTAAACACGGTGTCCTCCTCCTCTCCTGCTGTCGCCAACCCCCACCCCGCCTTACCCGTGCCTCTCAGATACTGCGCCGCCAGGCTAAGGCGGCCGCTGTGCAGCAGGCAGCGGCACAGTTCCGCGAGCACGTCCTCCGGCTCCAGGCAGGGGAAGGCGCCGGCGCGGATGGACTTGAGGTCGCGCCACAGGGACGTCCAGTCACCATCAGACCAGTCGCCGGATGACCTGCGGCGGGATGGGATGGGATCGGATGCAGCAAGGAGCAGCACCGACGGACGGCAGTCGGAGCTGAGTTGCTCATCTCGCGCCCAATCACGCCGTCAGCACACACCCCGCCCCACAGGTCCCGGCCAGCCCTGATGGAATGTAGGCCGTTCAAACCAAGGGGACACCGTGCCGTACACTTGGCGCAGCACCACCTCCTCGCAGGATGACTGCGACCAAAAGCACAACGGTGGCAAGGTGCCCACGGCCCGGCAGCAGCAGCCGTCATCATGCTCTCGGTCGAACCCAGCCACTTACCGCTGCACACGGCCCAGCAGCTGGCGCAGGCAGCGTGCCGCCTCCTCCCTGCCGCACTGGCTGATGTGGCGCACGGTGAGCGGCAGGCCATGCGCCGCCAGCAGCCCGCCCGCCGCCACGAAGCCGCGCAGGTCAACAAGTGATGACTGTGCAGACTCCAGGGGCCACGTGTCCTCCGCTACGGCTGCGGCTTCACCGTCTGCGAGGGCAACAGCGATCACAAAGATTGGCAGTTGACGCACCTTTAGTGCACGGAATGTGTTGCGCCGCGTGACGCGCCGCACAGCACTTGCAGCCGGCTTGTGCGCTACAGGATGGCCCAGCGCACAAACATGGGGGCGTGCAACCCTGCGGCAGGTTGGGCTGCTGTACGAAGGAACTGCGCCACAAGGATGCCGCCTTGTGGCACCCAGCTCTGCACCTTCGCTGAAATGTTCGGCATGCAGCATCTGATCTTGCGCGACGGCTTGCCGAATAATGGTTGTCCTGGTTGTCTGATCCTAGTCAGTATACCCCCACACAGAAAAAAATGCCGCGCAGCCGGCCAGCCAGCCCACCAGCCACGGCAGTGGCGCCGCGCCCACCTGTTGCTTCGCCCGCCTGCTGCTTCCTGGCCTGCGCCTCCTCCAACAGCCGCGTCAGCATGCCATTTACCGCCTCCAGCATGGCGCCCAGCACCTCCCACTGGTCGGTATGGGAGCACGCGGTCACGGCGCGCGTCACGGCCTGCACGGCAGCAGCAGCAGCAGCAGCAGTAGCCGCCACAGCAACACGTCATCAAACGCCGCTTTCTGTGGCGATGCCGCTTTAGGGGCGTGAAGAGCAAACGGAAACGCGCACACCTCGTCACCTCGTGCTTGCTGTTGTTGTTGCTGCTGCTGCCTTCGACGGCGCGCGGGCATCATTCGCAAGAGGTGCGGCAAAGAAGCAGATGTATGGGCAGTGCGGTCGAGCGTTTAGGGCCGCCAAAAAGCGGGCAAGCAGGCGCAGGCAATCGACGTGCTTTCCTCGCATTTGGTTTGGCCCTGCACATGGACTATGTACGGTACGCCATACGCGCGCCGCCACCGTTCTACACAGCTGAACACACTGTTGTCAGCCGCACACGCGCCGGTACAGCGTACGCTGCCGTACCTGCGCCAGCGCCTCCGGGCTGCGGTACACCCTCAGGTGCTGCGCCTCCAGCGCCACCAGCGCGGCGCACCATGGCGGCCGCGCCTCCAGCTCGTCAGACAGCAGCCCTGACAGCAGCTCCGAGACCTCCGAGCCGTCCAGGCCCTCCACGAACGGCAGCACACTGGACGGTGGTGGTGTAAACGCGGGGGCAGAGGGGGGAGAGGTTGGCGGCGGGACAGGCGCGCAGCCGGGTGCTGATGGTAGGGAGGTGACTGCGTGGACCGCTGTGCTGTATGATTGTGTGTATCAAGGCTGGCGGCTGCGCGCCGCACTGTGGACCATATGCCGCACTGTGGACCATATGCCGCACTGTGGACCATGCCGCACTGTGGACCATATGCCGCACTGTGGACCATATGCCGCACTGTGGACCATGCCGCACTGTGGACCATGCCGCACTGTGGACCATGCCGCACTGTGGACCATGCCGCACTGTGGACCATGCCGCACTGTGGACCATGCCGCACTGTGGACCATATGCCGCACTGTGGACCATGCCGCACTGTGGACCATATGCCGCACTGTGGACCATATGCCGCACTGTGGACCATGCCGCACTGTGGACCATGCCGCACTGTGGACCATGCCGCACTGGACCATGCCGCACTGGACCATGCCGCACTGTGGACCATGCCGCACTGGACCATATGCCGCAGAGGCGATGCGACCACACTGCGCAGCGCGCAAGCCAGGTCGGCACAGCGCTCCTGGTCGAGCGGAAGGGAGGGGTGCATCGGTCGTCGAAAACGGCAACGGGCTAGTGGGACATGCAGCCAGCAGCCCCCTGTGACCTTCCCCCCGCTGCACGCACCATTGCTCCAGGTCGTGTTCCAACGTGTCCGCCCGGCTGCCCCGTAGCAGCAGGCGCAGCTGCTGGCGGCCCGGCAGCTCCGCAAAGTCCGACAGGCGCAGCAGCCAGGCGGGCTGCCGCCGCGCGCTACCGGTCGCTGGTCCGTGGCGCCCACCACGCCTGAGGCGCCGGCAGCAGCAGCAGCAGCAGGCGTAGTGGACGCTTGTACGACATAGGCAGTAGGGTTTTCAAACAACGAAAACACCGGTATCAGAGCACGAAGGCAGCAGCAGCGCCGATGATGACCGCAACGAGTCAACTGAGAGGTCATGTCAACAACAAAGCCGGCTGCTGCTTTCATGCATGAAGGCCCCGTGCGCATGACGCCATGGCGCCGCCTCCTCCTCCTCAGCTCCGGCGATGTTGGCGTACATACATGCGCTTGCAACCGTATTCATCTCCTTCTAACACATGTGCCTGCAACGAACCCACGCTGGTTGCGCTTGTGGTTTCTGCAGTTCACGCCACCCTTCGGCAGCGCCGCAAGTGGGCGGGTGGGTGTGGCGCATCACAGCCGCAATCAAACGCAGTACACGGCTGCGTGACAGCATATGATATGAGCCACGGAGGCTGTCCGGCGTCTTGTCCCGCCCTCCCTCCCACCTGTCAGGGCGCGCGCCGCCCGCAGCAGCTGCGAAACCCTCCCGCCCGTGATGCCCCGCTCCAGGGCGATCTCCAGCAGGCACTGCGCGCCGTACAGCTGGCCTGCCGCGGCGTCGATGTGCAGCGCCCGCTCCGCATACCAGTCCGCCACGGCTCCAGGGGCGCACCGTGTGCGCGGCGCCACCAGCCGTACGATTTCATCCGTAGCTTCCAGGTCCAGATCTGTACGGCAGACGGTGCAGACCGGTACGGCGGTGCAAGCAGTCGCGAAGGTGGGTGCCATGCAGTAACACAGAGGAAGCAAGGCATGTAGATATGGCGATCAGGCGGGCTGGGCCCCGGCGCTGCATGGCGCAACCGTCATCGTGCGGCGCTCGACAGTTAGCATGCATACAAGCATGCAGACCACACGCAGGCTGCAGGTTCCGAACCAACGTGTGTCGCTGCGCTTGGCGGCCCACCTTGGCAGCCGGCTGCTGCTCCTAGCCGCTGAACCGTTGCCCTGAGCTCTTGCAGCAGCTCCCTGGACTCGACCCAGTCCAGCTTCCGCAGGGGCCGAGAGGGGCCAGACAGCTCGCCGTCAGCCTGTAGCATGCACGTAAGGAGGGAAATTTGCCTCGCTGCGAGAACGCATCCGTACAATTGCTTTTCATGTGTAACTAGGCAAGACTGCACGACAATGTGAAGGGCTACGCGACAGGAATCCGCCCCAAGCAGCGCGGGGCATATGCCAGGGTCCCAGCCCAACAGCAGTACGACACGGGACCGGCGGGCCAACGCAGGAAGCCCAGGCAAGGTAGAGTACGACAACATCTGTAAGACAAGCGCCGTACCTTGGGCAGCAGATTACTGTACAGGCGCGGGTTGAAGCGTTTCCGGCAGCTGCCCCACGACGCCGAGCAGCACAGGGCCCGACAGGGTGTGGGGATAGTGCTGCAGCAGCACGCCCAGCGGCCCAAGCGCGCCAAGCGCCGCCCAGCTGCTGGCAGCCTGCGCGGCGGGCAGCTGCCGGAACGCCGCATACGCGTCAGGGTCGAATGTCCTGCGGCGGGGGGCACGCACCAGTAAGCAGGATGAGGTACAGGACGGATGGAGCTCACGGTGGAACGGCAAAAGCGCCTGCGCTTCGCGTCAAATCAAATGCAACTTGTGATGAGGCCACACGGATGTGGCAGGCTAGAGGCGCTCCAGGGCGGCAACCACGTGGACCTTAACCCAAAACGCCAGGATGAAGCACGCATCAGCAAGCCTGGAATTGGCTGGCAGAGCCCCAGCAAGGCAGCTGTGGTTGGCCTGGCGGCGCAGCGGTGAAACCCCAGCACAGCACAGCACAGCACAGGACAGGACAGCGCGACCGTCGGCGCTGAAAGTGCACGGTGGAGCACACGGACCGGCACGCACGAGGCAGTGCGTACGCCCGCCCGCCCGCCCGCCCGCCCGCCGCTCCGTTCCGCTCCCCGCACCTGCCCTGCGCTGCGTAGATGGCCTCCAGCCGGTCGCTGTAGCGCCACAGCCGCAGCCGCAGCGCGCGCCACCACAGCGTGTCAGCTGGGCTGCGCTCCGTGGCCGAGGCCACCTCATCCAGCCCTGAGGCGCGGCTGCCGCCTGACGCAGCGGACTGCGCCGTATGCCGCATAGGGGGATGGCAGTGCACAGCGCGGCAGCGGGAGTGGCGTCACGCGTGTACGACGTACGACACGCCGCACCAGCGCCCACCCCGCTAGGGCGTCGTAGCGCGCCAGAAAGGCCTGGCAAGGCATGGTCGGGTATGAAGCTTGCCCTGCGCTGACCAGGCCGGAGCCGCGCCCTGCAGTCCCTATGGCCATGGCGCGTTCCCACGTTGAGGCACGCCGCCAGCTGTTACCCTCGCCCCTCCACGCGCATCAGATACAACCCGCGGCCCCGACATAGAAATGGAGTCCTGTGGAGCATCGTACATGCACGGGGGAGGCCATTTCCCCGCTGCACGTGCGCAATGCCTCCCCATGTGCCCATGAAAAACCGCAGGTGCCCCATGGTCACGGCTCCGGCGCCCACCCACCCCACCTCGTCATCCGGCTCCAGCCCCTGCGGCTTGCCTGTCGCGCCGTCTCCCGCAGCCCGTAGTTGAGCAGTTTTCGCTGGCCCTCATAGTCGTTGGCCAACCGCCGGCAGCACTCCTCGCCGACCCAGCGCCTGGTGCCGGCCGGCCAAGCAGGGCAGGGACACGACCGCGGAGAGCAACACAGAACGGGCTTATGACTGATGGGGCAGCCACTGCCTGAGCCTCATGGACGAGAGCCACACTGGAGCGAGCTGCCATGGCGATGGCAAGGGCACAAAATCTGCTGCTGGCCGCTAAGGCTCTTCTCCAATACCGTGCAGCAAAAGGGAAAGGAAAGGCTCGCGCAAGCCGTCGGCTGTTTCCGCGCAAGCATGCGCCGTACGTTGCGCGTACCTGTCGGCCATCTTCGACAGGTTGTCCTGGATGTTGGCGGTGTCCACCGGCCGCGACGCCCAGCGCGCGCGGTACACGGCGTCTGGGTCCAGGCCGTACGCGCGCGCAACCTCGAAGGCCTCGCCCCAGGACTCCTCGCGCATGTGCACCTGCGCGGGGTGCGGGTGGGAAAGCGCGGCCGGGGCCGGGGCAAGGTGCCAAAACAGTGGCCGTACTAGGCTGTACAAGGGCGCCACACCATTACACTAGAGCATGCGCCGCATGCGCGGGTCCGGTAAAGCCCCCACATTTGCACACTCGCAACGGCTCACCGAATCGCCGGCATCATCATGAACTGGCATGAATGCAGCTGAACAGGTGCGCTTGCACCTGCGCACCTGCATCATCTGCTCCGGCGTGCGCTCCGCCAGCAGCAGCAGCCGCCAGCCAGGCGGCCTATGCGTAAGCGCTGACGCGTCAGCTGCGGTGCCTGGGCGCTGGCGCCGGGACAGGGAGGGCGTACGGCCCAGTGCGTCCGCACTGGGCTCCTCCGGAACCACGGGCTCCAGCACCCATAAACCCCGTGGTCCCGGCCCCGAAACCTTGCAGGCCACTCGGACCCCTGCGTACGGCGCCAAGGCAAGCACATTGAGTGTCTGTGCCTACAACGCGGACCTCCTTAACGCGTGCTCCTCGCGTGTACGGCCATGCTGGCCAACCATCAGACTAGCCGCTGATCACCATGGCAGCCTTATGATTGCTCTTACTACATTACATGCGCACCATGCGTTACAGAGACCCCACTGTTGCAGCGGGACGTCACCCGCTGACCCATGCCATGAAATCCCCCCCATCAGCGCCCCCTGCCCCGCGGATGCGCTACACGCAGGGCAAAGGCTGCAAGCGGCTGTGCTTCCACAGCGCGCACGCGCAGAACAGAGCACCGCTGCGCAAAGCCACCGCGCTGCCGCTGCCTCTCAGGCACGGCCTCACGCCGCACACCTTTGGCGTAGCGCAACAGGCTGCTGCCGGCCAGCGCGTTGGCGCCGCCCGGCAGGCGCGCAAGGCCCACGGCGCCGGTGGCGTCGCTCAGCGCCAACATGTGCTCCAGGGACCACCAGCTGACGCTCTCCGCCAGGGGCAGGCTGCCAGCAAGCGTCACCTGCCATACCATACATCGTGTGCAGCATCCCGAGGGAGTCAGCAACGTGCCGTACTGTACTGCCTTCAGTGCAGCGCCGTGCCGTACTGGCCTAGGAGGCAGCGCGAAAGCGTCCCGAGTACGGCGATGCGGCGGGGCATGCGGTGCTGGACCACGGGCATGCTCGGACCCCGCAGAAGGGGCCTCTCGACACGGCTGGTGCGGCCGCGGCACGGCTACACGAACATGGATCTGTCCGCCCGTATCCCACGCAGTTTCTCTCGGTACGACAAGCCGCACATAGACCAGCATTCAAGCCGTCCCACGACACGGGTACTGCTGCAGCGAGCGGCATCTGGGTCCACAGCATTGGCCGCGGAGCTGTGGTCCTGGGGTGATGGCAAATCGCCCGGCCGGAACACCTTCCCTGCCGCGCAACTGAAGCCAGCTACGGGTCTCCATCGCTTACCTCGAGTGCTGAGGTGGCCGGCGCGCTGCGGCCCGCGAACTGGTCCAGGGGGTTGACGGGCGTGCACTGCGGCAGCCGCAGCAGGACCATCCCGCCCGTGGGCGGGCAGGTCACCGCGACGTGCTCCGATAGCGGCGAGAAGGCCACGCACCAGCGGCTGAGGCCGCCGGAGGGGGACAGCGTGTCGGAGGCCTGGGCCAAATTCCAAGGAAAGGGAAGGCAGGCAGGCCGCGCGCCGCGGCGGTGAAGGGCCCCAGTAAGGCGCAAACTTGCCGTTCGCCGTACTATACTGCAACGCAACGCGACATGCCCGCAGCCAGGGCGGGGCAGCACAGCCAATCCTGTCGCCGGCTGTGTAGAAGCCTTTTGACTGGCTCATAACGTGTGAGTCCACAATCCAGTGCTCGCGTGGGCGATGAGCGCTAAAGGCACTATGCTGCTGAGCGTGGCCACCATCCCTGCGGGCCGTCCTTACCTTGGGCCCCGCCCCCGCCCCCGCGCCGGACCGACCACCTCCGGCGCTGCCTGTGTACGAGCCCACCGGCTTCAAGTGCTCGGCAGCAGGGCCGATCGCCGGCGGCTGAGGCGGCGGTGGCCCGCGCCCCGGCCCCGGCCCTGCACCGCCGCCCGGAGGCGGCAGCTGCGGCGGTAACTCCAGCCGCCAGGCGCTGACGCTGACTACCAGGCCGCCAGATGATCCGGCGCCGGCGCTGGGTCCAGCCACTACCACCGTCTGGCTGCGCGGGTCGTGGCCCAACGCTCGGCCCGATGCATGGGCCTTGCCCAGGGCCAGCGGCTTGCATGCTGCCAGGGCACGTGGCCCCGCGCCTAATGGCACAAGGTGCAGCGCCGGCGGCTGGTATGTCAGCGCCAGCAGGGCGGCGGTGGTCGGCATCGCCAGGCCTGCCAGGCGCTGTGTACGCCAGGGGCATGTGGACGGTTCCATCATGTGCACAAGCTGGCCGTGCCTGCGGGTGGCGGGTCGAACGTCCGAGCAACATGGGCATTTACGTACGACTAACAGTACACACAGTGCGCCACAGTCAGTGCTGTCCCCTGATTGTGCCTGCACGGAGCACGCATGTACCAGCAACCCAATCTCAAGGCACAACAACTGCCGCTCCAGCGGGCACCGCCTAAACCTTTTCGGGCCACGCCGCACGTCGCATGAAACGCGTGCTACAGGTGCTGTCATGCATGGCGCCGTGCATGGTGCACCGCGAACGACGCACTAACGCCGATACAGGTCAGGCCTACCTGTCGAGCACGTACACGTGCCCCGATGCATATGCTGCTGCCACGCGGCTGCTGTCGGCGGGACCAGCAGCACGCGGTGAGGATGTCCTGCTGGCTGAGGCTGCGGGGGCCGAGGAACGTTGCGCGGAAGCACCGCACCGGCGAGGCGCATGGCAAGCCCTCTCCGTCCTCGGGTCGGCATTGTAGCAGCGTCACGGATGTACACAGCGCGTCAACCACCGCTACGTACGCGCCATCCGGCGAGACCAACAGTCTACCACCTGCACGCAACGCGTCCTCCCCGCTGTGAACATGTGCGTCTGCACGTTTTCTTGAGCGCCATAAGAGACGTTTCGTGAGAAAGCATGTAATGCTGGACGCTGATCGACGGAAGGCAGACGTGTGCCCCTGGCCATGCATGCGGCCACGCCTGCGGTTGCCAAGTTGGAGTCGCCTCTGCATGACGCACCTGATACAACGCCACCATCAGCGGGCCGTGGTAGTAGTGCTCGGCTGATCGCAGGCCCAGGTGGCGCCCCGTAAACCTCCAGGTCCTCGTGGAGCACCACATCCGTGGGGCTTTGGGTCGTCCGCATTGTATGTGCCCGTGTTCAGCTAAACAGCAAACTGGTGTACACCTACGTTGGTGAGGCATGCCATACGTCACAGACTAGAACATCACGCAGCACGAACGGCCCCCAAAACGTCACAGGGGTGGACTACCTCAAGTCCTGAATCTGGATCTCGAGGTGCCCCCGAGGCGAAAACAGGCCTCCCCACCACAGGGACGGACATCCGTCGCAACCAGCGTGCCTGAACAGTCACTGCAGTAGTGGATCAAGTCCGCACCGCGTCCACCCACCGGGAGAGAATTCGCACGGGCTTCGCGGCAGGGGGGGGTAGGCGGCGTACGGCAATTGGACACTCGGTGCTGCGGTCGGCCTGTGGCGGTGGCGGCGGGTCAGGGTTGCTGGTCTGTGCAGATACGGACCAGGTACAGACCGACTGGTGCCTGCAGCGCGGCGGCCGCGCGGAACACCCAATAATGCTCGTCAAGTGCTTGAAGGTGTTGCGTTGTGTTTGCAGGCGTACAAGTAGCCGAACGCCCCCTACTGGAAGCAACTTCAACGCGCGGTCTACCCGCCGGGGCGAGCAGCAAACGGGAGACGAGGGAATGTCACGCCTAGGACACCACTACAACATACACGCGGCCGAATGGTGGTTCCACTTGCGTAGCTTACATCGGCTTCACGCGCGCCGCTTCATCCGTGCATCAAGTTCTTGGCCGCCCACCATGTCAAATCGCGGCGCCAGCAGAGGGCGGCGGGTGGGACATACTCAACTTTCCCTTCGCCGATTGGCGTAGTAGCAGCCACCATCGCACGTGCCCGTCTTATACAGAGGTGGCCCAGGACAGCTCTACCAGTTGCCTACGTAGATTTGATCGTTCCTACTGCATCACAGTGGGCCGCGTTGCCCCGTAAAGCCCCATGCTTCCCGCGCTAGGATTGAAAGAAATACATTAAAGCTACATCTTCAAAAGGAATAACAGGCACTCAGCAGACCCGGAACGACAGCGTGTCACGGCGGCTCGTGAGGGCCTGCACTAGCATCGCCATGTTGCGTTCCCTACCTACGAATAGCTACCTACGCTACGCTACGGTCAGGGTCGTGGTAACGCATACCGACCACCATCCATACGGGCACGGGCACGAGCGTTGGCGGCGCTACGGTTGTACCGCGCCGTCATCGCGCACCGCCTGCCCGAGTCACATGAATGGACGCCTGCAAGGCCGCTGGCAGCCTTCGGCTGTCATCTGCTTGCCTAACGACATTGTAAAAATGCTCACTGCCGCACTTGCGGGCAGCCTAAACCCAAGAACTTCGCACTAGCTAAGCACACAGCAGCACCACCGCCGCGCTCTTCGCCGGGCCACCACGAAACCACTATGAGCCTGAAGCCGCAATCACACCCTTGCAGCGTCTACTTGTGAAAAACCAGCACCAGCACGCCCAGCACGTGTACCCAGGCGCAGGTCAGGCAGGCAATGCTTAAATGGATCAAAGGACAGCATTTCAGCGGACAGTCCATGACGGCGCGATCGCCGGGCTATTGCTGAGTTCACGGCAAAAAATAAACATACGATACATGTTGCGTCTTTTGTCGCCTTAAGCGTCAAGAGCTTCGTTGCCCTTATCAGGTAGGCTTGAGCACCGCGGCTGCCGGCCAGGCAGTTAGGCGTCGTGCTGAGCTTGTGCCATGCGCAACCGCCAGCTCGCGCGCGCGTCGCGAAGAAAACCTAGCCATACATACCCGTCCTAGCTGCTGCCCACATCCATAACGCGTCCACCCGCGAGGTGATCGTCTTGCTGCATGACGCCGCTATCAGCATCCTCCACCAGTTGGCGGGCGGCGCGGCTCATTTGAGACGGGCTACACGCACCATTGCACAGCGCGGCGCCCCGCCGCTGTCGTTCCGCCGCATACCCGCAGCGCCTAGCCGGAATCGAGCTTCCGCACTCACTGCTACGGCCGCCATCATTCAAAAGCGCGTGCGGCTGCGTGACGGGGTCCCCGCCGCGCGCGCAGCGCGGCTGCGCAGAGGGACCATGGGTCGGTCACCCTTGCGCAAGGGCCGCGCGGTACAGGTCCAGGTACTGCTGCGCAGACTGCGTCCAGCTCCAGTCCTGGGACATGGCCCGGGCACAAGCTGCCCACGCCACCAGTCTTGCCCATCCCTGCGGAGGCGTTGGCGCCCAAGGGCACGCACGCGTGTACAAAGGCATTGACAAACAGTCACTGTAATGGCGGGTACGCCCAGGGCAGCGCTGCGAGCTGCTGTACACGGAGCTTCACGGGGCAAAGGGACGGTGGGAGTGGGCTGCGACGGAGGCAGCAGCAACGTCCATGGCTTCTGGCTGCAATTGCACATTGCCCAATCCTGCACACGACTTCAGGTCAAGCAAAAGCTGCATCCTGTACATCGGCCATGCCAACACCACTGTACGGCCGCTCACATCGCTTCTATCCCATCCATCCATCATAAGGCTGCAGCACTTCACAACCGACCTGTAGGCCTGGAGCGCTCGGCGCAGCGCAGTCTCCACAGATGGGACATCGGAGCCAGCGAAAGTGAAGCCGTTGCGCTGGTGCTCGGGGCAGCTTGGAGTGGGCCACGTCGTGCACCGTGTCGGCCAGGCCGCCCGTCTCCCGCACGATCGGAATGGTGCCGTATCGCAACGCAATGAGCTGCGGGTCGGGGACGCCGCCAATAATGCCGGGAAAAGACCCGCTGAGTATGTCGGAGTTGTACCTAACAGTGCATGCTGCAAGCCGCAACCAAAGCGGCTGCTGCCCATCTGCACAAAAATCGTTGCCCGCCATCACCTCAAGTGGGAAGCGGGCGGGCGCTTACCCGAAGGAGCTGGTGGTGCGGGCTCCTTTGGCACGTCTTGCCTGGACAAGCACGCAAAGTCAGGCAGCCAGACACCCATCGATACACCGCGATTGCCGCACCTGTGTCAGGCCGCACGGCTCAAACATGGACGGCACCAGCAGCATGTCCGCCGCCGCGAAGATGCGGTGGCTAAGCGCCTCGTCGTGGCGCAGCACGACGCGCGCCGCGCCGCCGCTGCCGTACTCCCTGGCCAGGCCCTCCCACTCGACACGTACCTGCGAGGCAAACCGCGGGACAGGAGCAAGTAGCGAGGGCCAGTTGCCGGTCAGGTGTGTGTGCGGATGGCGCGGCCGCGACGGCAGTCAAGGGAGCGGCGGAAGCTGCACGCGGCGCAACTGACCAACACATCGGCCAGCCCTAGGAACAGCCGCCAACAGCAGTAGTCCGGTCCGGTTCGCTACTCGGCGCCCAACCAACCAGCCGCTTACCTTGTCGTCGCCTGGCCCTCCCAGTACTACACACTGCGCCCCCTGCGCCACGGCGAAGCGCAGCCCCGCCAGGATCAGCGGCAGGCCCTTCTGCTCGGTCAGCCGGGACACCACCGCCAGAAGCGGCACGGGCGGGCCGTCCTGCAGCTAGGCATGAAAGTAAAGCAGGGTCAACAGCCAGATCAAACACTTGTGAGCGCACAAGGGGGCCCGACCGGTGCCGGGAGCATGCCAGGCAGGCAGGTGCGGCATCGCAGCAGATGTGGCCCATACAACCCGAAAGTGCAGATGCCGTGGTCACAGCGAGCGCCAGATCGCAGTCTTCACACGGTTTGCGGCAGCCCCGGCATCACTCCTGCGTGCCTTGCCACTGCTTGCATTGAACATGCCACAAACCCCTGGTGCGAACTGGAGCGGCGCCAACGAAAGCGCCGCGCGCGGCGCCGGGCGTAAAGTGATAGCCAGCGCGTGTGCGCGTGGCCATGCCTTGTGAGGACGCGCAACGGACCCCGTCGCGCTACATGCCCAGGCGCGCCCTCCCGGCTGTGCCCTGCCGTGCCTGGTACCTTGTGCGTGGGCAGGCCCAGCTCCGCCAGCAGGCGCTGCTTGCACTCGTTCTTGCCCGCGAGGTCCGCGGCGGAGAAGTGCGCGGGCAGGTGCGGGTCGGTGGCAGCGTTCCAGGTTTCGTGGTCGATGCCGTTGAGCACGCCAAGGAACTTGCCCCTGCACACAGCCGCGCAAGCAAGGATTCGGGGGACAAGCAAGCACTGGACAACATGGGGCTGATGCGCAGGAGTGTGCAATTAGGGTGCCGCCAGGCGGGAACAGCTGTATCTGTGCAGGGTGCTACCATGCACGCAGCACCGGGGCAGCGTCCGCACAGCGGCGTGGCTACTGCCCCAGCCAAACATGCGATATATCTGTAAGGATAGCAGCGATCGCAAAACCTGCAGGGCCTCGCTTTCAACTTTGTAAAAGGCGCAGGTGTGGGTGGCCATCCCCAGCGCCGCGGCGCTCGTGGCCGCACTCGCCTGTGCTTGTTGAGCACGGGGTTGAGGCCCATGCCCAGCTGCGGGCCCAGCACCTCCCGGGCGTACGTCGGGGAGACAGTGGTGACGCGGTCCGAGTACACGATGCCTCCCTTGAGCAGGCTGAGGTTGGCGGCCTGAGGAGCGAATGCACACCGTTAACCTAAGGCGCACGCATACGCAGGTTCCGGCAGGGCTGGTGTTGTTCAAGTGCTAACCTATCGGTGACGGCCCGCTGCAAGGCCGGCATAGGCGCGCACGGTGTGCGCGCACGTGCCACAGGCACATTGTGGAGGATGCGCGGCTGGCACATGCACTTTACGTCCTGACGAACAATGGCGGGAGCAGGCAATAACGTAAGGCAACCATCCTACAGCCGACTACAGTCGCCGCCGCCATGGTGTGCGGCAGTTTGGGCGATGAGCTGCAGATGCTGCCTGTTGCGCACTCACCTGCGCTTGGCGAGGGTCTCCGTGCAACATGACGTCCTGGCTGGCCACGTGGGCGGCGCGCGCTGCCAGGCCCATGTGGTGCACGAAGGAGCCCGAGATGACGCCCTGCAAAGGACAAAGGTCACAGCAGCGTCGCTGAGCCAGGCCGTCACAACATACACGTACTGCCATGGACACCCCCGTGTGCGTGAGGCGCAGGCCGACGCCCTGGCATGCTTATTGCGGCCAGCTTGCCAACGGCACACCACTTCCTGCCGCGCACGCCAGGCGGTGCGATGGCAGGCGTGGCTCGTCTTGGCGCACAGACGGCGCTGCTGTGGACTATGACAATACACCAACGTGTACCTGGAAGGCCAAGTTGTGGATGGTAAGGACGCAGCGGGTGCGGGACAGCGGGGACGCTCGGTACGTCTCCTTGAGTAACGGGCCCTGTTGCCGGGAGCACCAAGGCGGACGGCGCATGCTGGGAACAGAGGGCGTGGATGCAGTCGTACCCCCGTATGCAACTGCGGGTGGAGGGAGCTACAGCCGGCCCGGCGCGGATTGCACGCCAGTTGCAA